>PVJC01004983.1:0-61080 GCA_004026665.1 Murina feae
GTTCAAGGCATAATTAGGAGGTTGAACCAACAAGCTTTAAAGAGGGATTGGTTACAGGTGGAGGGGGGAGGAGAGGAATCTTGGATACCTTGGATTCCTTCACCAGTGCAGGAAGCACAGAAAAAGAAATTTGGGAGAAAAGGTTAGTTTTGGACCAAATGAGTTTAAAACTCCTAGGTGTTCCATTTTGGTTGCAGAAGTTAGATTACATTTTAAATTTTTGGAGTTCAGGAACTGTGTCAGCTTAATCGCATAGTTCATCTTAATGTTGGTGCTTGATAAGTTCTTTTGATGGTATTGATGGAATACCACATTGTCAATGCTGCATTGCTGGTCTGTCCAGGTAATCCCTTTACACAGAGCCCATGTGTTTGTTTACTCACCCCAGTGGAGCTTTATGACTAGGTTGCCTTTTAGATAGACATTATCTATTTTTGCAGATGCTGTTTCAAAATTGATTAGTTCTCTGACCCACCTACTGAAATCATCCAACCTACTGAAGAAGCAGAATAGGATGTGGATTATAGGGTTTCAGATAATACCAATACCTGGTGAAAGGTATGTTATTTCATTGCTTTGTTCTGCTTTTGGAAAAGTGTAGCTGTGTTTTCTTTTCTCCAATTGTATAGGTCACAGCAATTTTTTTTTCCTGCTGGGAATTACAACCTATACGGTAGATTTCCAGAGTAGAATCAGTTTCACACAAATGCTAAATACAACTAATCAGGGGTTGAAGTTACACAAAGGGTAATTAGTAGGTTATATTTGGGTCAGTACTAAGGTCATTTATGAAATACTACAAGAAAAACAGACCTTTTGCCTTTCTGTAGGGAAAAATGAAATATATTCATTTTGTTCCTTATATATATATATTAAAATGGGTTAAAAGCACGTTTGATAATTTCATGTACATATGCATCTGTGTATGTAAGATGATTTTAAAGAGTAAACTGAAACACTGTATTGTATTCATAAGAGCATTAAAATTGGTTACAAGAAAAAAAAATATTACACAGAGTAGTACATATGTTTGTTTGTTTTTTTCCCCTTGTCCTTCTCCCGTCTTCCCCTAGACCAGGGGGGTTCTTGATTAAAAATTTGGTCTATATGGAGCAACAAAAATTTTCATAGAATGCAAAAACAGTATTGTAATATTTTTTTTAAATTTCAACATAAGTACAATTTACAAATATAATGAATAAAAAAATTATGTATAGTATTATTTTATTCTTTGGCGTATTTCTCATTTGAGTGAATTTTTTTTTAGTAGATTGCTGTCGTTGTTTAAAAGGTCATGAAATTTTTCACAAGAATTTGTTAAGTTATATTTCACACATAAAGTGGCTTTCAAAGTCTCAACACTTAATTGTGATTTTTCTGATGTCCACACTTTATTTACTGTAGAAAAAACGCGTTCAGTCACAGCATTAGTTGCTGGTAAGGACAGCGCATATTCCACAATTTTTAGTGCATTATTGTATGGAACATGGTTTGTTTCAAAATGATGAAATATTTCTAACCATTTGTTCTCTATTGCTATTTTTGCTGATGCCCAAGATTTAACCTTTTCCTTATCAATATATTTTTTAATAATGATACCTCATTAAAAAGATCATTTTCAGAAATATTACTATATGGGAAATTTTGAGTAATATGATCGAATGATTTTTGCACATCATTCCAATTAAGTTCTTGTTTTAATGTAACCCAATGAAAATGTTCAATATCATTGTGATGTACCGTCCACTCTTCTAAATAATCTATTCAGTTACTATAGAACTTTTTGATGTGATTCATGATATCTGCACGATTTATTGCACCTTGTTCTTCTAGCTGGCTTATACTATTACGGATAGTTAATGGAAGAAAATTATTTTCTAACTGCTCCTGACACTAAAATTTTAAATTATTAACTTCATTTGCTACTTCCATTACCGAAATTTTGTCACCTTCAGTAAGTTTTACAGCATTTTGAAAAAGAGCTGCTTGATTGTGTACAAACTCTAGCCAAATTTTTGAAGATTCTTTTTCAAAAAACTCTTCTAAAATTCTAGGACATTTATCCTGTGATAGAAAGTAGGATTTCAAAGGATTATATATTTTCAAAATTCTTTCGACAGCTGGCAAAAGAGCTAACCAGAGCATTTTACTGTATCCAAGTATTTTCTGATATTCGACTTCCGCAGTTTCACAAAATTCTTTAAGCATTTCAATGTACACAGTGTATATATAGAAATAAGAATATATTTTAATAACAATATTTTCCACATCTATGGGCAATAAGTCAGCAGCTGTTTGAATGGCAGTATGTATTATGTGCGCTGCACAACCAACGCCAATAATGTTTTGATTAAGGTTATTGTTTAATTAATAAAAAATATTATTTGTACTTCTTCTCGCTTTTCCTCCAAAATTTGTGTTCATGTTGTCTGCACAATATGCAATCATTTTATGTTTTAAATTGTTTTTTTCCAAAATATTAATAATGGAACTGAAAATTATTTCAGAAGTTTCATCGGGCAAAGAAATGAAACCTAAAATTCTAATTTTTATTCCAGTTTCCGAATCAAAAAATCTAATAATGTTTGGAAATAACTTTATATTCTTATGATTAGATACGTCAGAATATATGGATATAAAATTAATTTTTTCTAGATTTTTGTTTAATTCTGAAAATGCATATGGGGAAAGCACATTACACACAGTTGCCTCAGATTTCGTTCTAGCACAGGCAAATTTTTCATTGAATAACTTTTTGATAACTTGTGGGATGTACAGTCCCTAGATCTGAAGGAATGATTGTGATTAATAGCATGAAAGGACATGTCCTTCTGCTAATGTTAATTTTTTTTCTTCATCTCCATAAATTGGTTTCCAAAAAAAATTCCTATATTTTGGAGGAAGATGCAGCAGTATTTAAATATCTTTTATGTTTCTGTGTCTCCAAGTGCTTTGAAATATCATTCTTCCCGCCGTGCGAAATAGAAAATTCACTATTACATTTTCTCACATTTTACCATGTAATCGCTTTTGTTTTTTTTAATAAAAGGAAATTCACTTCTTAGATCATCATTGAATTTGCATCCTCTTTTCTTACTCATGTTAAAAATCTAAAAAAAATAATTTAAAATTATATTATAAATTATTATATACATATTGCTTAAAAACACAGTAAGGTACATAATTACATGAACATGTTTTATTGTTAGTTTATAAATTAAATTAATTTGATTGTTATAAAGTAACTATATTTTAAAAATTATTTTAATTTTAATCTTATATTTCTTTCTAAATAGTAACAATACTAACTTGTATTATTTTTCCTCTAAAATTGCCATAATGTAAGTCATAAGTGTCACTTTAAAGGCCAGCACTAGACTTTTTGCCGCCACTATAAAATATAAATAATATGAGTACTGTCTGCTAAATTCAAGAAAATTTATGTGTTTATGAAATAAACTAGGGGCCCGGTGCACAAAAATTTGTGCACTGGAGGGGAGGGTCCCTCAGCCTGGCCTGTGCCCTCTCCCGGTCTGGGACCCCTCTGAGGATGTCCACCTGCTGGTGTGCCTGGCCAGCCTGGGTGAGGGGCCAATGTCTATTTGCAAGCTGGCCATGCTCCCCAGTGGAGACCCTCACCCCAGGGGGTGTAGCAAGCCTGGGTGAGGGGCTGAGGGCAGTTTTCAGGCTGGCCACAGCTCCCACTGACCCTATGGGCCACCCACCTCGTCCCCGCGCCCCGGAAGGCTCCCGCCTGGGGAAGCTGAGGCTGTGGTGGGTCCAGCCGCCTCGTCCCCGCCTCCCCCACCCCAGGCTCCCGCCTGGGAAGGCATCCGCAGGCCCAAGGTGCTGGATGCCTTCCCAGGCGGGAGGCTCCCAAGATGGCGGAGGCCGCAGCCCTGGAGAAGCTGCACACCGGGGCTGCGGCCTCCGCCATCTTGGCTGGGCTAATTTGCATACAGCTGCTCTGATTGGCTGGTGGGTGTGGCTTACCCCATCCTGGAGAAACGGTTAATTTTAATATTTCGCTTTTATTAGTTAAGATAAATAAATTACTTACCTAAATTATCTGAATAGCTGATTTGTAATGACATCACTTGTTTAACTAGCTTACTAGCAAGCAGTATGATGTGTATCGTCTGAAAGACAGTTACAAAATGTTTTCATCATTGCCAATCCCCAAAAATGCCATTGTTCATTAAGTCCAAACAATGGTAGTCAAATTCTAACAACTGACCAACAATGTGAAGTTTGATAAGCAGTTCTCGATAATCAGTTCTCAACAATTATTTGTTATTATTAAAGTTTAACATTATAAAATTAACAAAAATAATATAAAACTCATATCCTGGCTAAATAGCCACATGGCTACTGAAAACCGTATATTCCCTTCCCATTCTCCCACCGTTCCCTAGCTTGTTATGCATTCTTTCTAAAAATCGGGACTTTTCTAAAATGCTGCGGGATGCGGGACAAATTGTTAAAAATCGGGACTGTCCCACCAAAAGCGGGACGTCTGGTCACCTTACTATTAGCTAGGCCCAACACATAAGCAAAATTTGGCATGTCCCCCTTTCCTATGGCAACTCCTGTTGAGAACTCTTTGATCCTCAGGCCTATCAGAATTACATCTGAGCTTGGTCAGTTTTTTTATTATTATACACTAGAGGCCCGGTACGGGCCTGGGTACCCATTCGTGCATGGATATGGTCCCTAGGCCTGGCTGGCAATCAGGGCTGATCGGGACCTTCTGGCTGCTGGCCAGGGCCTCCCTTCCCAGGCTTCTGGCTGCTGGCTGGGGCCTTCTTTCATTCTGTGCCACCCCCTGGTGGTCAGTGCTGGTGATAGTGAGCGATCAAACTCAGTCTCCCAGTGGAATTCCCTAGGGGACATTTTGCATATTAGCCTTTTATATATATAGATTATAGTCTTCTCCAGGCTCTGTAGACAACTTATTTTTCCTTAGTCTTGCCCTAATGACCAGGCCTGCCATTTTTTCTACCAAGGGTCCATCCTATGTTGTGGTCTAATCCCTTAAGAAATTATAACATCTTTCTATAGTTTTAACATAACTTCTAACCTTATTCCTTACAAAATAATATCATAAGGCCCATTATATTAGCTTTGAAATCTGACCAGATGGACCTGACCTAGAAGATTCTTTTTGATCATATCGTCTTTCACAGATAGAAAGATAATATTGTATGTGTGGAGGAGCTCAGTTCACCCAACTTATCTAACTAAATTTTGAAGAAACATAAAACTGAGGAAAATTTGACTTTGTCTATAGGTATTAGTCATAGGCATTATTAAAAAGCAATGGCAGCAAATATCTAAAGACCATCTCATTGAAAAAGGATTTAATGACCCCACCAGAAAACACTCAAACCTCAACATTCAAGTCAATGTCAACCATGGTAGGTTTGATCCTATTGGTTCATTTAGTTATTTATGCAGATGTGTACAATATTGTCTACCATGTATGCAATATGATGGTAAAAGAAATGTTCTTACAATCTAGCTCACCCTTTTATTTATCACAAACATACAGGTAGTCAGTATTTATTAGTTATGATAGTTAAAAGATATATTTTTGTTCTTACAACCTACTGCTTCTACTTTAACAATGTAAAATATCTATTATTCAATATCAGTTGAAAATTTTCCGACTGCTCCTTATTTTTCTTGATTATGGAGGACATAGAGAAACATGGTTCTCTAGGTTAGTGCTGACTCTCCCTTGTGTGGAAGAGAAGGGCTCAATGGGTGACCTGGGGATCCATTAAAATAAAAGCATATTCTTGGAAAGTGTAGTTAGATTAAACTAAACTTCTTAACATTCCCAGTCTGGAATTTACCCTTTTACTCATATTATTGGTTTTACTAACTGGAATGTTCATAGAAATGACATCAGATGAAGGCCAATACATATCTCAGTTGGCAAAAGTCTCATCAAGTAAGACTTGGCTCTATAACTAATTCAAAGAAAGTAACACAGGGCTGAGCAGCTTGCAATTTCCTGTAGAAGTCTTTAATGTTGGAACTTGAGATCTAATTCAGCTGCATTTAACTGCATCTTAATAGTGTTCCCTTTTAATGGGATAAATCTTAAGTGTTGTTGGCTTAGTTTGTGAGAGCTCCTTGAGTGTTCTTAAGCTTTGCAGAATGGTGCTCAGAAAATCTGTCTTTAGTGTGCTGGGTGCTTGATGAAAAAGCTAATAAACTTAGACGGCATTTACTGAAATTTATTATCAAGTTGAAAATAGATCACAAATGAAGTATTGTATTCTTTTCTGGGTCTGTATTTCAATAGGAAACACTAAAATAATAACATATAAGGTGCAGGAGGTATCACTTAGGAAGGGGCCTAGGAGGAAAGTTTTATAAATAATTGAGAGGCTATTGGGTGTTTTCTGTGAAGAAATGAGGATTTGGGGTTGGGGAAGATGTCAGGAATTGGATAGAAGTGGAATTACAAATAATTTGTTTGTTTAGGTTTGCTCCAAAAAGCTGCATGAAGACTCAGTGGAAGTTTCTGGCAGGCAAATTTGGGGGGGGTGTCTAAAATTAGGGAGGAAAATTAGAGCTATTCAAATATAGAAAGAGATGCCTGTCAAAACAGAATCTATCTATTTAATTAATTTATGTCCCAAAGGAATATTTCCTTCTAATATTCCTATGTCTATTCCTCTCAAAATATTCCTCTCAGACTGTAATATTTCAGATGAGACTGGGGACCACACTAATAATCTATAGAAAAGAATCCTGTGATTGGAGGAAGTAAATCTGATACAGGCAGAAAGGGTTAAGGTCTTGGAGTTGGGCACACCTGAGTAGACCAGCTTCTTAAGTTCTGGGTAATAAAAGTGAGTAAAGCATTTACCTTATATGAACCAAAGTTTTGTCATTTTATTTTATACATTGTTAAAAATACATTTTTATTGACTTTAGAGAGAGAGAAACATCAATGCGAGAGAGAAACATTGACCTGCTGCCTCCCACATGCCCCCTATTGGGGACTGAGTTCACAACCCAGGCATGTATCCTGAGCAGGAATCAAACCAGCATGGGACGATGCTCAACCAACTGAGCCACACTGGCCAGGGCAAGTTTTGTCATTTTAAAAATAGAGGAAACATTTTTCTCAACATGTTTGTTGCATACTGAATAAATAAGACTGTGTATGTCCCCTGCTTGACACATAGAAGGCACTCCTGTGAGTAACTTGTAGGATCCCTTCCAGTTATTTTGTGTGTTTTTTAATTCTTTATTGTTGAAAGTATTACCTATATCTCCTTTACCCCCCATTGACCTCTCCCAGTCTGCTCCCATCCTTCAGCACAGACCCTCAGCCTTCTACTGTCTGTGTCCATTGGTTATGCTTATATGTATGCATATAAGTCCTTTAGTTGATCTCCTATCCTCCCATCCCCCTCTCCCTTGCTTTCCCTCTGAAGGTTGACCGTTTGTTCAATGCTTCTGTGTCTCTGAATCTATTTTTGTTCATCAGTTTATGTTGCGCATTATTCCACCAATGAGTGAGATCATTGTCCTTCTATGGCTGGCTTATTTTGTTTAGCATAATGCTCTCCAGGATCATCCATGCTGTTGCAAATAGTAAGAGGTCTTTCTTTTTTACAGTAGCATAGTATTCCATTGTGTAAATGTACCACCGTTTTTTAATTCACTCATTTGCTGATGGGCACTTAGACTGTTTCCAAATCTTAGCTATGGTAAATTGTGCTGGAATGAACATAAGGGTGCATATATTCTTTCTGACTGATGTTTCTGATTTCTTGGGATATTACTAGAAGTGGGATTACTGGGTCAAATGGGAGTACCATCCAGTTTTAAGAATGTCAAATTCTGAGAATAGTACAAGTATATAATCATTTTTGCTAGGCATCTTGTTCTAAGCTAAGTCTGTATGTTCTTAGATATGTTACTAGTGGCCTGGTGCATGAATTTGTGGACATTGAAAGGAAATTAATTAGAAGAAATATTTTGATACCACTATTTGCCCTTTCTCTATAAGAGAAGTGTTAATCAAATTCATGATTGACAATGACAGATGGAAACACACACATGCGATTGGTGCAAAAAAGAGCTTTATATGTATCATGCATATGCAAGTCAACTTAGCCTTTTATAGATATAGAATAAACTTGCTTAATTAGACCTGCTTTCTGATTTAGCTAAACTTTTTCCAGCACAGTATAGCACCCTAACTTCTCTTTCAGGTAATTGTCAGCAACACAGCAGTAAATATCTACATGAAGCAGATTATTATTTTAGATCATGCGAGGAGAACAAAGGGTAAACTATTTAACTATAGCAGTGTTTGATTATATTTTGCACAGTAAGAAAACCTAGAATCATTTTCAAGATCCACCATTCTTCTTTTCAGTTGGGTCAAGTTTCTAAGCCTTCTAAATCTCTGTTTTCCAACTAATGAAAAGAAAATAGGATTCCACCAAGTCTCCTATCTACCTACTCCAGGACTTCTGTGAGGATCAAGTGAGATGAGGCATGCGAAAACGCTTCACGGACATTTGGTTACAGTGTAAAGTGTTTGTACCTGGCTATAAAGCAAGTTGTGTTCCTGGGCTGAAGAAACTAAAAGGAGGCTAGTCATGGCTAGGGAGAGGAAGCCGAGCATTGCTATGTGACATCATTACCTGGACAGACACTTAGCATATTAACCTTTTGTATATATAGATGGCCTGTTTCTAGGGAGAGGAAGCTGGGTGTTACTAGGGAGAGACTGTTTCTGGGGTTGGCTGTGGGCTGCATTTTGCACCATGGGTTCTCAGCAGTATTGGCTGTGATTTGGTGGGCTATTGCTCTGAGGTGGTGGTGGGGCCAGTGTCCCTCTTGGGGGAAGCCAAGTATTGCTTTGTGGGTGCCAGGTCCACAATGCAGTTTATCTGTGCACTTCACGACAGCTCCTGTGTTGAGTGCCTGCCCTCTTGTGGTCAGTGCACATCATAGCAACTGGTCGGAATGTGGGAAGGATACAGCACTATATATATATATATATATATATATATATATATATATATATATATATAATCTACTAGAGGCCCAGTGCACGGAATTTGTACATGGAGGGGAGGGTCCCTCAGCCCTGCCTACACCATCTCCAATCCAGAACATCCCTCTTGCAATCTGGAAATGCTGCCTGCTTGCCTGATCACCCCTAACCACCTCTGCCTTGGCCCCCACCACTGTGGCTTTGTCTGGAAGGACGCCTGGAAGAAGTCTGGTCTAATTAGCACATTACCCTTTAATTAGTATAGATAGTCCTAAATACTTTCTTTTTTGTCTTAAAGTACCTGCATTGAAAGCTATGACCAGAGGTTATGAAATCAGTGTGGCTTCCCAGATGATGTTTAGTCTTTTCATCATAAGCAATTTTACCAGAGACCTCCTGGGTTAGGAGGGAGCTAATAACCAGCCACTCCTCCTCCACACATGATAATGAGGAAGAAAACAGTCTCTCTCTCTCTCTCTCTCTCTCTCTCTCTCTCTCTCTCTCTCTCTCTCTCTTTCTTCCACTGTAAGTCTTCATTGTTCAGACTATTACAGATGTTCCTTTATTTTTAACCCCCATAGCTTCCCTCCACCTGGTTCCCACCACCCTCCATGCCCTTACCTCCTGCCACTGTCTTCCTCCATAGGTGTACAATTTTTGTCCAGTCTCTTCCTGCACCCCTCACACCCCCTTCCCCTGAGAACTGTCAGTCCATTCCCTTTCTATGCCCCTGCTTCTATTATATTCACCAATTTATTCTGTTCATCAGATTTTTTATTGACTTAATTTTTAGATTCATTTGTTGATAGATATGTTTTTGTTGTCACTTTGTTGTTCATTATTTTTATTTTTACCTGTTTCTTCTTCTTCCTCTTAAAGAATACCCTTCAGCATTTCATATAATCCTGGTTTGATGGTGATGAACTCTTTTAGCTTTTTCTTGTCTGTGAAGCTCTTTATCTGACCATCAATTCTACATGATAGCTTTGCTGGGTAGTGAAATCATGGTTGTAGATTCTTACTATTCATCACTTTGAATACTTCTGCCACTCCCTTCTGGCCTGCATGATCTCTGTTGAGAAATCAGCTGACAGTCATATGGGTACTCCCTTGTAGGTAACTAACTGTTTTTCTCTAGCTGTTTTAAGATTCTTTCTTTGTCTTTTGCCCTTGGCATTTTAATTATGATGTGTCTTGGTGTGGTCCTCTTTGGATTCCTCTTATTTGGGATTCTCTTCACTTTCTGAACTTTTAAGTCTATTTCTTTCACCAGGTAGGGGAAGTTTTCTGTCATTATTTCTTCTAATAGGCTTTCAATATCTTGCTCTTTCTCTTCTTCAGGCACCCCTATAATTTGGATGTTGGTATGCTTGAAGTTGTCCAAGAGGATCCTTACACTATCTTCATATTTTTGGATTCTTTTTTCTTTTTGCTTTTCAGGATGTGTGCTTTTTGCTTCTTCGTATTTCAAATCTTTGACTTGATTCTTGAGATCCTCTAGTCTGCTGTTGGATCTCTGTATATTATTCTTTATTTCAGTCAATGTATGCTTAATTTCTGACTGGTCCTTTTCCATTTTTTTTTTTGGTATTCCCATTAAGATCCTTGAAGGTCTCACTAAGTTCCTCGGAGGTTTGTAAAAGATTCTTGAGTAGCCTTATAACTGTGGTTTTGAACTCTATATCCAGTAGTTTGCTTTCCTCCTTTTCTTTCATTTGTGGCCTGTTTCTTTGTGACCACATTTTGTCTGCTTCCCTGTATTGATAGAATGACTTTGTGTGGTAGGTGTCCCTTGGGCCCAGTGGCTCAGCCTCCCTGATCACCTGAGGTGGACACTCTTAATGTATCCCTTTGTGGGCTGGGTGCACAGTCTTGTAGTTAAGCCTTGATTGCTATTGGTATCACTGGGAGGAAATGACCAATTGACCGCGAGGACCCAGTGTGTCTATAGTGGAAGAACTGCTGTGCAGCAGACACCGTTATGGAGCAGGACTTGCTTTAGTGAGGCCTTGGTGCTCACTGAGTCTGCCTCTTGAGTGTGTCCCTTATGGATATGAGGAGTTGAATCTGGTATATGACCACTGGGTACACTGGCTCCTGGATCTCCAAGGAGGTGCAAGGTCAGTTGCTGTGTGAGTCCACCCAGCAGGAGCTACAGTGAGATCTATAGATTTCTCCTCTTTGTTTGGGGTTTGGAACTTTTGGCACTCTCTGACCCAGCTGTAGTTTGTTAGGTTAGACTGCAGGTGGACAGGCGATTCTTTTGTGCTGCTGCACAGTTTGTGTGGGGTTGTAAATTGGGTAGGGCAGAGTCTCAGAGAATCACTAGGGTGGAGCAAACAGCGATGGCTGCCAGTCAGCCTTCTCAGCATCTCAGCGCCCATCCCTGAGTCCCCCACAGTAACAATGATCCCTGAGAGCAGCTCTGCGAGAAATACATCTTCTCTTTCCAACCCGATGCCATATGTCCCAGTTTCTCCCCCTAGGAGTTTCTCCCCAGAGTCTCACTGGAAATGAGTTCAGTGCAGCTGGGAGCTAGTATTTCCCTTCTGATTGAAAAAACCCCATGCATCCAGGTGCTGCTGCTGTTTCGTGCGCCTCTGCACCTTCTACCCAGTTTCAGTGCACTTTTTTCTTTCCTTCTAGTTGTAGGACTTCCACTCAGTCAGCTTTCCCATGGTTCTGGATGATGGCTGTTTTGGCTTTTAGTTATAGTTTTAATGTGGTTGTGGGAGACAGCATGCGCAAGTATATACCTTATGTCACTATCTTCAGAAGTCCTCAACTTTTCTCCAGCCTCTCTTTTTGAACTTTGCACTTTTCAAAAGCTCCACTACCTTTTTCCCTTCTTAGTTCTTCTTGCAATAACTAGAGGTTTGGGTGCCTCTCACAGGTCCTTCAGGTAAACTTCTAGAAGCCCATTGCTTTTAAAACGTGGCATACTTTGTAGTGTTGTTTTATACTGTTTTAAAAATGTAATGGTGCCTAGAACTATGCTTTGCCTTTTAGACATGGAAGTTTAGAAAATCAGAAGAAAAATTTGGAGTCTTTCTATCCAACCCCTTAATTATGCATAGGAGAGCTGAGATCCAAAGGTTTGAAAAGGTCTGACCAAGTCACATATTTGTTATTGACACAAGAATTATATCACTTAAAATGTTCTTAGTTTCAAAAAACCATTACTCTAAATGGCTTTAAACTATAACAGAACATACTGTTTTATATAATAGGAAGTTCAGAAGTGGGGCATTCTAAAAACAAGACATAGTCAAGAGCACTGATTCTACTACTCTGCCCTTCTCTCTCTGTTCTGTCCTTTTACAGGTGTCAGCTTTGGGTTGGGCTTGTGCTCTCAACATGCTTGCATACTACAATTGTGGCAAAAATAATTCATTGTTCTTATCTAACTGGCAATGGGATGAATTTTTTTTTGTAATCTAATTGAGCCAAATCAGTCATGTGTCCTGCACCAATACATCACAGGGAAATGCCTGTACACTGATCAGATTAAATCTGGGTCCTTGAACAAATCACCAACTAGGGGATAGAGTTACTATATTGGCTTAATTTTTAGGATTAATTTCTGGAGTACAGATGAGTTCATCTGCTCTTGAGTCAGAAATATGACTATCATGGGTGGAGAGGGGAGGTTACTTAAACAAGATTAGGAAGGAGGAAGGAGAGAATAGATACTGTGTAAGCAATAAAAGTGTCAACTACAGGGACTCAGGAACCCCTTTCAGCCTAGTCCTGTGTTGATTGACTAACATGAAGAAGGAAAGATGGACTCTGGAGAAATCTAGTAACTGAAAAGGTACCACATTCAAATTAGGCATTTTATAATCCTTCCTATGAATAATGATGCTAAGACAGCCCAAACAGAATATAACTAACAAGAAAGTCACCATTTTTATTCTGCTGCCAAGATGATGCTATCTGCTATGACATCACAGGTGGGTGCAGCAGCACATTTTATCCTATGATGTTGCCAAGGCAACATAGTCTGACCATAACAGTAGGGTAAGGTGGCAGCATAGAGACTGATTTTTTAAAGATTTTTTTTCACCGTGAAACAAAAGTTTAGATTAAAATAAAAGTTATTGTTGAAGAATATTCTAGATTCCCAGTGGTAGGTTAGTCAGAGAAAAGATAATTAACTACTATAGACCTATATATTTTTTGGACATTTCTTCTGGTGGGTTAAAATAATCATTAATCCTGATAGGTTGGAAGTTTCTATGGTGGGTCTCAGACGCTTTGTTTAACTTTTTAAATCTAATTCTTTTTGCATTTCTTCTCAATATGACGCATGTCTGTGCAGATGTGGCTTTTTTTATTTTAAGAGATTTATTTTTCTTTATCAACTGCTGCCCAACTCTTATAGATATTTGATGAGGCTATTCCACTGCTGTTTCATACCTGCACTCCACAGTGTTGGCCACAGAACTAGACAAATAGAAGATATTTAATTATACTTGTTGGTGAATTTATCATTCCTCATGCTTTCTTATTTTATTTTATACTAGAGGCCAGGTGCATGAAATTTATGCATGGGGGTTGGAGGTCCCCTCAGCCCATTCTGCACCCTCTTCAATCTGGGGATCAGGCCCAAACCAGCAGTCAGACATCCCCCTCACAATCCTGGACCACTGGCTCCTTATCACTTACCTGCCTGCCTGCCTGGTCACCCCTAACTGCCCCCCTGCCCTGCAGACCTGATCGCCCCTCAGTGTCTCTGTGTGCTGGCCTGATCATCCCTAACTGCCTCCCCTGCTGGCCAGGTTGCCCCCAACTGCTCCCTCCTTGCCAGCTTGGTTGTAGGCAGCCATCTTGTGAGGGTTAATTTGCATATTACCTCTTTATTATATATGATTCTACAACCAATTTTCCAAATTAATTTCCTTTACTTGCTTCTTTTTGTTAAGGACTTGCCCCAAACTAATAATGGGTTGAAAATGCAGCTTACAAAACAGAATAGATCTCATACAAGAAGCATAAGTTATACTGCTTTTACCAGGCTGAAATGTAGTTTGGCACACCTCATTTATTTTTTCAGTTAATGACTGATATTTTCATGTTCCCTATGAGCAGGAGAAAGTCAAGTGTCTCCATGAGGCGGCAATATTAATTGTGCAAAAAACATGGAGCTTTCTCATTTATTTATTTATATAAAAATTATTATGGAGTGACCATCATCTGCCAGAGCACTGTTGCAGGTGCTGGAGATACAACAGTGGAAGAATTCTACTTTCAGATACAAAGAACTAGGAAATCTATTTCTTCAAGCACTGATGCTTCTCTGATCATTTCCATATGGTTCACTGCTGAACACTTATTTTACACTACTAGGTTGAAACCTGTTCACCATGACATGATACCTTTTCATGTCCAGATTCTGAACCAGTGTTGCTTTAGCACCTCACCTTGAGGTCCAGAGTTATGATATCTTAGTTCAAATTCATAGCCATTTCCTCCAAAGCTTATAATTGAACCAGGAAAAGTAAATCTAGAATAGGTTTTATTTGTGCAAATTGATTTCCAGTTAACTTTCATCTTTTTTTAAAGTATCTGTCACCATGGCCTAAATTTATTTATAGTGAACATATAGTAAATTTATAAATACACTAACAAAAGAATAATTAAAACTACTAGTAATACATCCTTGCCATAACCAGTTTTGCTCAGTGGATAGAGCATCAGCCTGCGGACTGAAGGGTCCTGGGTGTGATTTTGGTCAAGGGCACATGCCTGGTTTGCAGGCTCAATCCCCAGTGGGGGGCATGGAAGAAACAGCTGATCAATGATTCTCTCTCATTATTGATGTTTCTCTCTCTCTCCCTCTCCCTTCCTCTCTGAAGTCAATAAAAATATATTTAAAAAATACATCCAGAGACTTCTAGTTTCCATCTAAGATGTAGGAAGCTGAAAAAAAAATGTTGCTTCTACTTCCCAACAGAAGATTTCAGAAAATCAAAAAAAATCTTAACTTTTCTTGAGAGTCTAGATAGAAGAAGCTACTCCTTCGGGAGAAGCACAAAATCCTACTCAGACCCTTCTACACTAAGGAACAAATACTAAAACTGTCAATAAAAGGGCAGCAACCCCTTTTGTGCCCAGGGTATAAGTAAAGACTCTTTAGCTGGGGGAAGGGAAAAATAATAAAACTCTCTGTGATTAGAGGAGGAGGGGCAGGAAACTATACTGGGCCCAGATCATTTAATGTATTCTACTCTGGGGGAAGGACAAGATCACCAAGAAAGCCCAAACTCTAAGACCCTTGCACATAGGATCTATCTAAGAATGGGGCAAGCTCAGCTGGCATGGCTCAGTGGTTGACCTATGAACCAGGAGGTCACAGTTGGATGCCCAGTCAGGACACATGCCCAGGTTGTGGGCTCAATCCCTAGTAGGGGGTGTGCAAGAGGTAGCCCATCAATGATTCTGTCATCATTGATATTTCTCTCTTTCTCCCTCCCCTTTCCTCTCTGAAATCAATAAAACATATTTTTTTAAAAGAAAGAAAAAAAAAGAAGTCAAAAACAGAGCAATAGAGAACTTTCTTCATACCCCACTACCACAATTTGCTAGCAACCCACAAAAACAAGTAATAGCAGTCTATTTCTGTGTGAAAGGCAAAAATATTAGAGAGACAAGTTCTCTCATATTCAGGTACACAGAGAAGATCTAAAGCTGAGAATAGAACAGGAACATTGACAAGATCATTTTGCAAATCACAAGGTAATGCTAGAGGAATGAAACGAGTGAGGAATTGAAGCAACAAGAAAATTGAAAGTACCTAATTTTATGACCATATTGACTTAAACCCTGGTAGAAGGGGATCTATTCTTCTTTGCAGGCATACATAATATTTACCTCACTCTCTATATGTAGCAAAAAAGATAAAACAACCACTGTCAAGAAACAAATTAATCAAGCAGACTCATGGACTACCCAGATGTAGGAACTATCAGACAGGAATTTAAATCAACAATGAGTAATATGCTATTAAAGACTGTAAAGAAAAAATGGATAACATGCATGAACAGATAGGGAATATCAACCCAGAAAATTTGAAACTGAAAGATGGTACTAAATAGAAATGCTTGAAATAAAATACATTAGTAACAGAGATGAAAAACAACTTTCATGGACCCATTCATTATAAGAACATCTTGATTTTGAGATGTTAAAACATAAAAAAGTCTTAGAATTAATTATATAGAGGTAAATTGTTTAATATAACACTTGGAGACAACTACTAATAGAATCTATGTTTTATAGATAAGGAAACTGTCTTAATTCAGAATGCTATAACAAATTACCTTAGACTGAATAGCTTATAAACAACAGAAATTTATTTCTCACACTTCTAGAGGCTAAAGTCCACAATCAGGGGTCCAACATGGTGAGATTCTAGCTGCCAGCTTCTTGCATCCCCACATGGTATAAAGAGAGTTGAAGAGCTATCTGGTGTCTCTTTTATAAGAGCTCTAATCCAATTCATTAGAGTTCCACCTTCATGACCTAATGATCTCCCAAATGTCTCATCTCCCAATATTCTCATGTTGGGGGTAAGGATTTCAGCATGGGAATTAGGAAGAACACATATTTAGTCTATAAGAAAATCCAGGTATTTATAACAGTGCCTGACTATAGCAGACATTCAATAATTATTTGTTGAATATATTGAAAAAGTAAATTGAGTTATCTCAACCACACATATTTCTTTTTCACAAGACACAGTGGATTTTTTTAAATGCTGGAATATGTGTCATGGTAAATAGGAACATGTTTAATATTTAGTTCTGTCTACTCTGATCACTGACTTCAAAAGCTAATATAGAATGCAGTGGTTATGACCGAGATTACAATAACAGTTTGCCTGGACTTGAATCCTGACTCTAATACATACTAGTTATGTGATCCTGGCCAAATTACTTAATGACTCTGTATCCCAATTTTATAGTTTTTAAATATGTTTAAAAATTACATATTTTGGAGGAAAGATAGGGCTGAAATAGTGCCCTGGGCATATGTAGACTAAGGTGAAATCATACAAAGTTTACTGTTATTGATTGTGATCATTATGATAATGGTCCAGTTTGCAAAATAAAAACAATAACAAAACCATTCCAGGGGATCAGGTCATTCAAAATGCACACAATTATGACATTGAATTTGAGAAGAATTTTATATATTTTATTGGGCTTCATCAAAATTAAAAATATTGGTGCATCACAGGATGCTATCAATAATAAAAACCTAAAGAATGGAAGAAAAAATTTGCAAATTATATATCAGATGTTATATGTCCAGAACATATAAAAAAACTCCTACAAGTGAACAACAGGAAACAAACAACCCAATTAAAAAAAATGGGCAAAGTACTTGAGTAGACATTTCTGTGAAGAAGATAAACAAAAGGCCTATGGCCACATGAAAGGATGCTCAATGTTATTAATTAGGGAAATGAAAACTTAAACCACAGTGAGATACTACTTCACAATTTTAGTTTGGGATGATGAAAACTTTCTAGAGATGGATGCTAGTGACATTGTAAAACATTGTTAATGTATTTAATGTCACTCAATTATACACTTAAGATGGTACAAAATAGTAAATTTTATGTTATGTGTATTTAACTCCAATTTTTTAAAAAAAGAGCACACATATACACACACAAATACACTCATATCTAGTTCTTTCTAGTGCTTGATAATATCTTTAAATCTAAGCACCTGTCATTTTTTTAAATCCTCACCTTAGGATATTTTTCCATTGATTTTTTTAAGGGAGAGTGAAAGAAAGAAAGAAAGAGAAAGAGAGAGAAACATTGTGAGAGAAACACATCCATTGGTTGCTTACTGCAGGAGCCCTGATCTGGGCCTGGGCCAGGGAGAAGCTTGAAACCAAGATACGTGCCCTAGACTCGAATCAAACCTGCCCTAGACTAGAATCGAACCTGGGACCCTTTGGTCTGCAGGCTGATGCTCTCTATTCACTGAGCCAAATGGGCTAGGGATTGTCATTCTTTTGTGAGTGGCCTCTTATATCCAATCTACTGATAACAAGGTGAATGTTTAAATAAACTTCATCTTGTGGTTAGATCCAACCAGTCTTTCCCATCTAAATTATTCATTCTAGAAGTATGACACTCTCTTTTATGGGCTGCATTAGTGTCTAACCAAAATTTATATGTTTAAGTCCTAACTTGTGGTATCTTGATATGACTTATTTGGAGATAGAATCTTTTAAAGAACTAAATAAGTTAAAATGAGCTCCTTCTGGTGTTTCCTAATCCAATATGACTGATATTGTTTTTATTATTTTATTTTATTTTTCCATCCATGTTTTTTTATTTTATTTTTATTTTTTAATATATATATTTTTATTACATAAAGTATTACAAAGATTAGTACATATATCTATTTCCCACCTCCCTGCCTTTTCCCCAGCCTCCCCTTTCCCCCAGTGTTTTGTGTCCATTGGTTATGCTTAAATGCATGCATAAAAGTCCTTTGGTTGATCTTTTTTTTGAGGTATGACCCCTCTATTCCCACTTTGCTGAGAATTTTTATCAAGAAAGGGTGTTGGATTTTGTCAAATGCCTTTTCTGCATCAATTGATATGATTATGTGATTTTTGTCTCTCAATTTGTTTATGTGATGCATCATGTTTATTGATTTGCGGATATTGTACCAGGCTTGCATTCCTGGAATAAATCCCACTTGGTCATGGTGTATGATCTTTCTAATGTAATGCTGGATCTGGTTTGCTAGAATTTTGTTGAGAATTTTAGCATCTATGTTCATCAGGGATACTGGCCTGTAATTATTTTTCTTTGTGGTGTCTTTATCTGGTTTTGGTATTAGGGTAATTCTGGCTTCATAGAAAGAGCTTGGAAGTGTGCCTTCATCTTGAATTTTTTGGCATAGTCTGAGAAGGACTGGCTTTAGTTCTTCTTTGAATGTTCAGTAAAACTCCCCTGTGAAGCCATCTGGTCCAGGGCTTTTGTTTGTTAGAAGCTTTTGGATGACTGTTTCAAATTCATCAGTAGTTATGGGTCTATTCAGGTTTTTTCATTCTTGCTGATTGAGTTTTGGAAGCTTGTATTTTTCTAGGAATATGTTCATTTCATCGAGATTGTCCAGTTTGTTGGAGTAGAGTTGTTCGTAGTATTTTTTGACAATCCTCTGTATATCAGTAGGGTCAGGTGTTATTTCACCTCTTTCATTTCTGATTTTTGTTTATTTGGGTCCTCACTCTTCGTTTCTTGGTGAGTCTGGCAAGGGGTTCATCAATCTGATTAATTCTTTCAAAGAACTAGCTCTTGGTTTCGTTGATATTTTGTATTGTTTTTTTGGTCTCTATGTCACTTATTTCTGCTTTGATCTTTATTATTTCCTTCCTTCTGGATACTGTGGGCTTTTCTTGTTGCTCTCTTTCTAACTCTTTGAGTTGTAGAGTTAGGTCATTTATTACCAATTTCTTTTGTTTTTTGAGGTAGGCCTGTAGAGCTACGGACTTTCTTCTCAGGACTGCTTTCATTGTGTCCCATAGATTTTGGATTGTTGTGTTTTTATTGTCATTTATTTCCAGGATGCTTTTTATTTCTTCTTTGATCTCTCTGGTAACCCACTCATTGTTTAATAACATGCTATTTAACCTCCAAGTGTTTGATTTTTTTTCAATATTTTTATTGTAGTTGATTTCTAGTTTTATGCCATTATGGTTTGAGAAGATGCTTTTTATGATTTCTATTCTCTTGAATTTGAAGAGACTCTGCCTGTGTCCTAATATATGGTCTATCTTTGAAACTGTCCCATGTGCACTAGAGAAGAATGTATATTCTGTAGCTTTGGGATGAAATATTCTGAAGATGTCAACAAAGTCCATCTGATCTAGTGAGTCATTTAGGATTGCTGTTTCTTTGCTGATTTTTGTTTAGAGGATTTATCCAGTGGTGTCAGTGGGGTGTTAAAGTCCCCTACTATGACTGTATTGCTATCAATCTCTCCCTTGATGTCTTCCAGAAGTTGTTTTATGTATTTGGGTGCTACTGTATTGGGTATATATATGTTTACCAGAGTTATATCTTCTTGCTGAATTGCTCCCTTAAGTATTATGTAGTAGCCTTTCTTATCTCTTGTTATGGCCTTTACTTTGAGGTCTATTTTGTCAGATATAAGTATCGCAACTCCAGCTTTTTTCTCATTTTCATTTGCCTGAAAAATTTTTTCCAATCCCTTCACTCTCTGTCTGTGTGAATCCTTTGTTCTGAGGTGGGTCTCTTGCAGACAGAAGATAAATGGGTCCTGTTTTCTTATCCAGTGAGCTACCCTGTGTCTTTTGATTGGAGCATTCAATCCATTTACATTTAATGTTATTATTGAAAAGTACTTGTTTGTGGTCATTTTTATCCTTAATGTTTGTGTTTCTTCTTGTCTTTCTGTTTCTTCTTTTTACAATAGTCCCTTTAGCATTTCTTGCATTGCTGGCTTGGTAGTAATAAATTCTCTTAGCCCTTTTTTGTCTGTGAAACTTCTGATTCCACCTTCAATTTTGAATGATAGCCTTGCTGGGTATAGTATTCTTGGATTCATTCCCTTGGATTCATCACTTAGTATATTTCATTCCATTCCCTTCTTACCTGATGTGTTTCTGTTGAGAAGTCAGCTGATATTCTAATAGGAGATCTCTTGTAGGTAATTTTCTGTTTCTCTCTGGCAGCCTTTAAGATTCTTACTTTGTTGTTGGTGTTTGCCAATTTAATTGTGATGTGTCTTGGTGTTGGTCTTTTGGGTTCATCTTGTTTGGCACCCAGTGTGCTTCTTGGACTTGTGTAGTTTTTTCCTTGCCAATATCAGGGAAGTTTTCTGTCATTATTTCTTCAAACAGGCTTTCTATTCCTTGCTTCTCCTCCTCTCCTTCTGGTACCCCTATTAAGTGAATGTTGTTTCATTTTGTGTTGTCCCAGAGCTCCACTAGGCTCTCCTCTTGCTTTTTAATTTTTTTCCAGTTGCTCCTGTGTTTGTGTGTTTTTACCTACTTTGTCTTCTAATTTGCTGATGTGGTCCTCAGCCTCTTCCAGTCTACTGTTTAAGCCTTCCATTGTGTTCTTTATTGCAGCTATGTCGTTCTTCATTTCCTCTTGGTTCCTTTTCATATTGGTGACATTCTCATTCAGCTCCTTATAATTCTCATTGAGTTGTGTGTATTTGTCTTCCAGCTGTTTGAGCATCCTTATAACCATTACTTTGAATTCTTTCTGTGATAAGTTAGTAGCCTCTATTTCATTTAACTCAGTTTCTGGTGATTCCTCTTTTTCTTTCCTTTGTGGGTTGCTTTTTCGTCTTCCCATGTTTTGTTGTAATGTTTTACTTGTAGCTCCAATTGCTTTGCTATCCAGTTTCTTTTGGGGATGGTGCTACTGGTGTGACCTCTCGGGTCTTCTGAGTTTGGCAGTCTAGTGTAGGTCCCTACTTAAGCTATTTGGGTTCTCTTGATGTAGGTCTGCGAGCTGGAAAGGCACGACTGAGGTGTCTAGAAGTCAGCAGCTGTGGAGGGGGTGTCCAAATTTTTGCTGTCTTGTGCCCTTGGTTGAAATCACTGATGCCCAGTGGGGACTCACAGTGGCACCCAGGAACCATCTGTTGGGGTGTTGGGGCTCAGGAAAGGTGTTCTGGAAAGGTGTGACTGTGGTGTCCAGAGTTGTGTAGTTGTGAAGTAGACAGAAAATCACACCCAGCTGGGGCTCTCAGTGTCTTCCAAGAGAAGTCTGTGGAGCTGCACACCTGGGTGACCTGGGCACAGATACTCATGACTGCGCTGAGCTGGGGCCCATAGTGTCTCCCCAGAGAAGTCTGTGGAGCCGCGCGCCTGGGCGACCTTTGCACAGATAGGCATGACTGCGCTGAGCTGGGGCCCACAGTGGCTTCCCAGAGAAGTCTGTTGTGCCGTGCACCTGGGTGACCTGTGGGCAGCTACACGCGAGTGTGGCGAGCTGGAGCCCATAGTGGCTTCCAAGAGAAGTCTGTTGAGCTGCATGCCTGGGTGACCTGTGTGTGAGTGTGAGGGGCTGGGAGCTGGAGATGCGCGAATGTGAGGTCAGAGGTTTGCCACTGGGGAAGGGGAGGCTGCACTTACTGTTGCAGGCACCATGCTCCATTGGCGGTGGAGATCTTGGGGTTTTTTGCTGGAGTGGCTGCCACGTCGTGCAGGCAGTGTCCCAGGCCTGTCTGGGTGGTGGTGCTGATGAGTTCTTAGAAGAGGCCGCTCTCCCCTTCAAGATGATGTGGGCTCCCCACCTGAGTCCTGCAGTTTGCAGTCTGGGGAGTGGTGGCAGTGGTGGCAGTCTCTCCCTGTCCCAGACAGCCTGGTCTTCCAGCTCCTGCTGCTCCTGCCAGATTTAACTGTCTCTCACTTGCTCACACACACACTCCACACACCTCCACACACTCTCCTTTCATCCACTCACTCACTTACTCCCTATCTCTCATCTCCTTCCTGCCAGCCTCCATTTTTTTCTCTTGACTGATATTGTTATAGGGAAAATTGAAACACACACTACAAAGAGGAATGACCATATGAAGACATGGAGAAGACAGCCATCTACAGGTCATTTAAAATCATGGAGAGAGCTCTCAGAAGAAACCAACTCTGCTGCCACCTCTAGCCCCCAGTATTGTAATAAAATAAATTTGTGTCTGTTAAGCACTCAATCTTTGGTATTTGCGACAACAGCCATAGAAGCTTAGTATTTTCTAAGTCATTGAGGGAAAACTCCACTTGCTAACACATTGAAACAAAAGAACTTCTTGAATAAAAACTATGGTATTTGACTCTGGTATTCCTGCCTAAAGGTTAAGCTTATTCCTACCTATGTCATTTCAGATAAAAACACAACATATTATATGCCCTAATTTTTTCTTTTGATACTAGTAAAAGACTATGTGAGCTCCCACTCTTGGGGACATACTTTGTCTCTATGCTCTCCAGTCAGTCTTTATAGCAGACACTGCCATTGTTAGACACTGCTAAAATGCTATAGCTTCCATTACTAAATATGAGTTTGTTCTTTAATTTCTTTTTATTTTTAAAAAAATATATTTTATTGATTTTTTACAGAGAGGAAGGGAGAGGGATAGCGAGTCAGAAACATCGATGAGAGAGAAACATCGATCAACTGCCTCCTGCACTCTCCCCAGTGGGGATGTGCCCGCAACCAAGGTACGTGCCCTTGACCGGAATCAAACCTAATACCCTTGAGTCTGCAGGCCAACACTCTATCCACTGAGCCAAACCAGTTAGGGATTTAATTTCTTTTTAATTTTTAAAAATTTGTTATAGTTTAGCTGAAAATGAATTAGCTTACTTTTGGTATCAGTTCAAGAGCTTATAATCAATTGTTCCAAGGCAAAATTTATGGTGAAATTCTGAAAAACAAATAGTTATAACATCTTCATGTCTTAGGCTGAAAACAATCTAAATTATTGCACAGGATTATTTAAAAACATTTTTATGTAAAGAAATATTCTATATGTTTTTTGTGTAATAACCAATGTAATGTTTACAATAGCAGAGAGGTTCTTAATATCCCTATTTAACAGCCACAGTGAACTTGTTACTTGACCCACATTCTAAAGTTAAGGAATGAGAGAGCTAGATTTGTGAGTGTAGCAGTGTGGTTCCAGGGTCCACCCTCTTAATTGCTGCTCTTCAAGGCCTCCTCCCACTTTCACACCAGTTTTTACTTCTGTAACTCCAGTTAGTTTTGTTAGAAGTTGTTTTCCTGATCTACGTCAATCGACTTATTTATATGTAGATGCCATCTCTCTGGGCTGCATTATAGTAATTCCTTCAAATTACATTATCCAATTCATTGTCTCTTCAGGTCTGTTTAATTTTCTGTTTCATGCAGCCATTGAATTATACACTGAGTGGCCAGATTATTATGACCACCTGATGTTTGTAGGCAAATTAGCTATAATTTCATGCTAAAGTTGCTAGAGGGCCAAACCATTATAAATAGGGAAGCAAGTTGTTTACCATGACAATAGAAGTGATTTTTTCTAAAGATATGGGTGAACAACGTGATTTAACAGCCTTTGAACATGGGATATATATAAATATAAATATAAATATAAATATATACATACACACACACACACATACACACTCTAATAAAAGAGTAATATGCAAATTAACCATCACTCTGAGACACCTAAGCCATGCCCACCAGCCAATCAGAGCAACTGTATGCAAATTAATCCATCAAAGATGGCAGTTAATTTGCATACACAGGAGAGTGAAGACTAAAGACAGCATAGAAGGAAGCCAAGTGCTGCAGAAGGGAGCCAAGCAAGCGGTGGAGAATGGAACGAAGCCAAGGCAGCAGAGACAGTGAAGAAGGGAGGAGAGAAGCTGGGGGTGTGGGGGGGAGCCAAGGCAGCAGACACGGGAGTTGAGGCAGCAGTGTCCTTAAAATATTTCAGTGTACTTAAAATCTGTAAGTTTTATTTAGTTCTTTCTAAAATCTGCTTTGCCATTTTTAATATTCTATTTTTCCCTTTTTTATGTCTTTTAACTTTTTATAAATGGTTATTTCACATTTTCCTTAGATCATGGCAATATGAAGTCTTTAGGCATTCTAACTTCTTTACTATTGTCTCTGCTATTTCTCTTTTGTGTGTTTTGTGGGTTTTTTTTTTTTAATTGTGGACCATATTTTATTAAATACTATTTGTGAAAACCCCAAGAGCCAGTGTTGGGAAGGTTGATTGCAATGATGTGTGTATTTACTTCCAGGGAGTCCCATCTTTTAGGTCCCTCCTCTGCTCACTTACTTCTGCTCCCCACCCAGGTTTCAGTTCACTATTATTGTTACTATTTATTTAATTCTTAGACCCTCAGATTTCCTCTCTAATAAATGCAACAATGCATTAAAATTATGTTTATTTCATTTGTGTAATTCATCATTAACTATATTTTATCCAGAAGGCCCTTTAGAATAACTAGTTGGCTGTATTCGTGGAAATTGAAATCTGAGCTTTTCTTTGGTAAGTTAAAATATTCAGGTCAGTCTTAGAATTTGGGTTGTCTAAAACTCTAAAAAATTTGCATTCATTCTCCAGGAGGATAGCATACCATCTGAATATCCATGTCCAATTATTCCAGACTCTCTATTTTTCTAATAACAGCAATTAAAGTTAGAGGGGTGGAATAAATGTCCAAGTTACTTCTGCAACTAAACAATGATAGAAAAATTATTAGCACTTATCACTAGGAACCGAGAAACTTTATAGGTTTATCCAAGATGTATGTGAATTGGACTCAGGAAAAAAAAATCCAAAGAAAATGGTGAAGTAAGAGATATTCTAGCATCAGACCACTTGACCTGCAGATGTAATCTGGGATGTCCAACAAAGACCACTTCCCCACCCATTTGGGGTAAAAGCCACATTTTTTTTCAACTGGAGCCTGATCATAAAGTGGAGTCACCATCTACTCTAATAAAAGAGTAATATGGAAATTAACCATCTCTCTGAGATGCCTACGCCACACCCACCAGCCAAAACCACGCCTACCAGCCAATCAGAGTGGCTGTATGCAAATTAACCCAGCCAAGATGGAGGCTGGCAGCCAGGGAGCCAACAGCAGAGGGTGTGACAGGGCGGTGGGGGCAGGGCAGGCAGCGTTGGGAGCGGAGGCCAGGGTAGGAGAGGCGAGTGGAGGCAGAAGTCACGGTGGTGTCTGTGGGGACAGAGAAGGGAATGAGTGAAGAGGAGCTGGGCTCCAGCACTACCATGGGTTGTGGGCTGCCCAGTATAGAGCAAATGCTGGCAGCCAACCCAGCATTTATTTTTTTTTTCGGAGGAGACGCACATTTATTCTGTGCTCTAGGGGACAGTCCAATGTCATTTCCCTCCATCACCACCAGTGACATGAGGATGGATCCTGGGCCACTGAGGCACTATGGTCCCTGGCTCCTGGGCCCATGCCCTCCTCAGCCTGCAGGGAGGTAGTCTGTGTCAGAGGGAGAGATGGCACCTCCAGAGGGTACTCGAGGTGGGCATATGCCTGGGCTGAGAGCAGGAAGAGCAGGGAGTGAGGTTGTATGTCCATGAGTCCAGCTGGAGCTTTACTTGCTGCACGCCATGATCTTGAGGTACTGCAGGGCACAGCGAGCAGCCTCGCCACGAGCTGCCTCCCTGGTGACTGCGGAGCCGTGACACACAGTGATCGGCTGTGTGGACAGATCCACCAGGCACTGGCAGAGCCCACTCAGGCTCAACTCCTCAATATCCTGGTAGCTGACATGGAATGCCTGCTCCTCAGACAGCTCACTGAGGACACTGCAGCAAACAGGGCCCAGGGCACCCAAGGAGCCCAGGGAGCAGCTGCGGAGGGACAGGATCTTCTCTTCCACTGAATTGCGCAGAGAATCCAGGTGCAGCCTGGGCTCCGGTTTCGAAGTCCATCCAGGTGGGAGCCCACACCAGTGGAGAAGTGATCATCGTCAGGTTCTGCCTCATTCCCATCCCGGGCATCCAGAGGCACCATGTGCACACGAAGCAGCATTTTAGGGGCCGCATTATGCTTTGCCAGCTTTTTGGAAGTGCCACTACCAAGCTCAATGAAGCGCTCCACGCTGCAGGTCATGGTGAACTCTTTGCGGTGGGCTGGCCCAGACTCCTGAGTCACCGTGTACTCAGGCAACCGCCAGCCCTTCTGCACCACCAGCTCCTGCAGAGCACCAACAGGGTTGCACTCAGACTGCTGAGGGGAGACAGGGGGCTGCACCTCCATGGGGGAGGGGCTCCTGGTTGAGAGAGCAAACGGAACAGGAGTACCAGCCGCTGCAGCGGTAAAAACCGGACCGTTCTCAGGCAGTGAAGAGTCTAAGGGAGAAAAAGAACTGCTATTGTCCTCCGGGGCTGGCTCCAGCATGCTCTCCACTTTGAGGTGTTTGAGGGCCACCTCAGCTGCTTTGTGCTTGGCTGCCTTCTTGCTAGGGCCCTGACCAGTGCAGCTGGTGTTGCCAAAGGTGACCCGAAAGGTGAAATTAGGCTGGGGGGCTTGGCTCTCGGCTTTGAGAAGGTCGTATACGGGCATCTTTCCTATTCTGGTCCCATACTCCTGCAGAAAGCTGATTGGGGTCTTGCTTGGCCAGCCTGCAAACTGCCATCAGCCCCTCACCCAGGTTGGCCAGGCATGCTAGCAGGTGGACATCCCCTGAGGAGTCCCAGAATGTGAGAGGGCACAGGCCAGGCTGAGGGACACCCCCACCCCCCGCCCTGAGTGCACAAATTGTTGTGCACTGGGCCCCTAGTAAATTATAAGGAAAGTTTAACATGATCATATATTTTTGAGTCCTGGATACATTATATAGTAACTCTTTTTGAGAATATATGTGAATAACCCAAATCTAGATGACTTCCTCTCTAAGACTCAAGAAAGCATATACATTTTGGATTCTCAGACTGATAACAACTAGGAGGCAGTATTTCTAAGCAGATTTTGCATAAGTCTTGCTTCACCAGTAATGCCCACTTCAAGATCTTGGGATCTAAGAGGATTTTATTTTCAGGGCTCTGAGCAGACAGAGGTCACTTTGGATCATGGATTAAGATTAAGGAGTAAGGGAGATCTGTCTTAGAGGCCTGTCTTCTTAGATCAGTCTCACCTTTTGGTAATGAAGTTAGCAAATTAAGGATGCTTAAAAGAGTAATATGGACAGATCTTTCTGAAAACAGTATACAGGTTGTGTAAATAACACTTGCTTTGCTCCCAGTGGCTGGTGTAAAGCTTGACATTTCAAAGGCTCTCAAATATTTGCTGATTAAATGTTTTAGAAGACTGACTGAATCTGTTTTGAGCTTTAGTGACAGTGTTGCTTTGTGCCACAGGATGGTGCTATAAAACCACACACAGACACACCCGAATAGCAATTTGATGCTTCCTGCCCTTCTAAGCAGAAGATATCTCTCTCACTGTCTCAGCTTTTCAAACCATGTCAATATGCACACCATACAGCTGTTTCTTTCTGAGAAAAGATGAAACATTTCTGATTCATTCCTTTATATAATGACTTTATTATTTTTTTAGAGAAGTTTTAGGTGCACAGAAGAAGATACAGATATTTACCATATACATCCATACATGCAAAGTCTCCCCCATTATCAACATCATCCACCAGAGTGGTACATTTGTTACAAATGATGAACCTACACTGACATGTTACCATCACCCAAAGTTCATAGTTTACATTAAGATTCATTCTTGGTATCATATATTCTCTGGGTTTGGACAAAGGTATTCATCCTTATAGTATCCTACAGAATATTTCTACTGCCCTAAAAATCTCTGTGCTCTGCTACTCATTCCTCCCTTTGATTCATTCTTGAAAACAGTGATTGGGACAGAAATACTTTTTCTAAAATCAAATCCACAGTGAGAAGATTTCTACAGCTCTGACTCTGAGGAGATAGACACATCTGTGGAGTGTTTTTGTCAGGAGTGGCAGTGTAGTATAGTTCATTTAAAAAAGGAAGCCAGGAATTCTGAAAATTGGGTTCCAGACTCATCATCTCCATATGATTTTCCTCAAAGTGGAAATGTTCAGTTTGACCAGTAATTTTCAAAGTATGCTCTTGTTCCTCAATGGTTTAAGGAGTCTTCAGAGATGCCTCCAGCTGCCAAGGTTTTGTGTGTGTGTGCCTACATGTGCTTCACGCATGTTTGGTGCTTGGAGGATGTGCAGGAGGAGAATGAGAGGAGTCTCTTTCAGTCCTTTCCATCAGAACAGCTTCATGTTAGGGATGAGGGTAGAGATACATTTTGTCCTGTTTTGTTTTTAAGAATGTTACCCTCTGTTCTGGCCGGTGTGGCTCAGTTGGTTAGAGCATCATTCTGTATACCCAAAGCTGACGATGTATATGGGAGGCAACTGATCAATGTTTCTCTCTCACATCAATGTTTTTCTCTCTCTCCCTACTTCCTGTCTTTAAATAAAAGACATACCTTTGGGTGATGTTTAAAAAATGAAAAATAATATTACCTTCTGTTAGAGGAAAAATGTTTACAAATTATTGGCACAATTAACTCAAGTGCCCTCCTAAGCCTAACGTTCTGTGGTTTTGGTTTCTTTAGTTTTCTTGGTTGACTATTTTACTTTGGTCTACTTGTATGCGGACTGAAAAGATGCAAGACTTTGGATTACCTTGAAAGCAACACCATGCTCACTCTATCACCTTGAGCTCTGGCTGACTGGCTCAAACAAACCTCCACTCAGGAGGAGGTATTTGTGGAGGATTAGAGACACAGAGCCTTCATGGTAATACAATTACTCAAAGATGAAGAGATCCACTTTTTATAGTGATCATGAGGAAGTACACAGGCAGAAACTGACTGCCAAGGCCCTCAAAGTGGAAAGCATCAACCAGGCAGCCTGTGCACAGAGGCAAAAACAAGTGTGCACAGAGAAGAGGGTCATGAGATGGCCAGGTGAGAAGAAAAAGTAAACCAGTTCAACTAGTATGTCTCAGTATTCATGTGTGCTGGACTCTAAGGATACAGAGAAGAATGTAAGGAGATGTCGGGAGATTGGAGGCAGACACATAAATGGAGAGCTTCAGGCCATGTTTAAGAGCTTTGAAAGTGGAAGGAGCAGGGTACTTAGATAACTTAGAAAAAAAGCCCCAAACCTGCTTGGTGGCTTGGAAAACTTCCTAGAAGAGCTGATGCCCAAAATGAATCTTTGTTGCCCAGAGATCACTGTTGCAAATTATTCTAGATTACAAAGCTTTTATCAGCTGTTTATGAAACTAGAGGTCCCGGTGCACAAAATTTGTGCACTTGGGTGGTATCCCTCAGCCCAGCCTGCACCCTTGCCAATCTGGGACCCCTTGGGGGATGTCTGATTGCCCACAGGGATTGGGCCTAAACCGGCAGTCGGACATCCCTCTTACAATCTGGGACTGCTGGCAACTGACCGCTTGCTCACCTGCCTGCTTGATTGCCCCTAACCACTTCTTCCTGCCAGCCTGATCACCCCCTAACCATTCCCCTGCCAGCCTGATTGACGCCTAACTGCTCCCCTGCTGGCCTGATAGCCCCCAACTGCCTTCCCCTGCCCTTCCCTGCTGGATTGGTCACTCCTAACTTTCTTACCCTGCAGCCCTGGTCCCCTGAAACTGCTCTCCCCTGCAAGCCTGGTCCCCCCCAACTGCCCTCCCTTGCCAACCTGGTCACCCCCAACTGCCCTCCCCTGCTGGCCTGATTGCCCACAACTTTCCTCCCCTGCCAGCCATCATGTGACCACATGAGGGAAGCCATCTTTGATCACATGAAGATGGCCATCTTGTGTGAGGGCTAGTGGATAGAGCATTGGCTTGCGGACTCAAGGGTCCCAGGTTCGATTCTAGTCAAGGGCATGTAACTTGGTTGTGGGCACATCCCCAGTGGGGAGTGTGCAAGAGGCAGCTTGTCGATGTTTCTCTCTCATCACTGTTTCTAACTCTCTATCCTTCTCCCTTCCTCTCTGTAAAAAATCAATAAAATATATTTAAAAAAGAGAAGAAAATGTGGTCATCTGCCTACTGAGTCAGGAACATTGAACAATTAGGGACCATAAGAAATTAGAGTTTGGAGAGTTTAAATGCACATTCGAGTCCAGTGGATTCCAAGATGAGCCAATTGCTAGAGGGTTTCTAACTGAACCACACCTGAGGCTTCTCTATGGAAGAAGGAACCAGGGATATACATCAGCAGGACACATTTTCTTCCCTGGAGGGTCAGTCTCTATATTTCAAATACCCATCAGGCATTGAAGTTTGATATTGTGACTCAACTAGCTACTGAGCACAGGAGGTGATTAATTGCTGGGAGGATATTTACTGTATTGTGGCAAAACATTGGATATTGTGCATCTGGTGAGGATGACCTAGGAGTGTGAGGAAAAACTCAAGTAATATTTCTGAACAAGTAAGACAACAAATCAAGTATTACAAAAAATACCATTACCTTAAGCTCTTATTCCTGATCAATAAAACTATAAATTAACAAGGCACTAAATAATGATTATTATTTCTTAAATGGAATTTTTAGCAAAAGAATTAGACATTCGCGATTCAAATCATGGAACTGAGAATTGGGAATTTTTCATTGTTCTGGACACAGCTCCTCATGCCCTGCTGCCCTTCTGCTTCCTCCCTCCTTGGCCACATTGTGGGGTTGTCTCATACAGTCCCTTCAGTCACCTGGTTCCTTAATTTTCTCATCTACAAAACAGAAACAAACATTACTGCACTCAAAGAGCAAAATCCGAGCCTAATATACATCCCTTCAGCGAATTATGGATTGGTTTCTCCAACACAGGTCACATCAGTGACCATAAGCTTTCAGTGACTCTAAACCTTACAGAGAATGTAATCTATTTCCTGACTCCAACTGTAAAAACCAACTTCCTCATTTCAGAAGAAATTACACCATTAGCAACGATTCTATACCATAAAGCATTCAGTTCCTATTTCTTGTATAGTTTCAAAATTTCTGTGCTTTTAATATTTTTTAAAGTTGGGAAGAATCTCAGCAGTCTTCTAGGTGTTACATAGGAACAGAGTGAAGGCCTGGGTCACAAAAAGACTTGTTCATGTTGACATAGCAGAGTCCTAGTTCTATTGCCCTTTCTTCTTTTCAAGAGCAACTATTGATAGAATTGTTCATCCTCAATTAAATCCCAGGATAAATAAAAAGTATCTAATGCTTTATTACACCTGCTCTTGGTTCTAAGTGACAGATGTGAATCTGTTATTAAAATTGACTAAAGAGGTGGTAGCAGCCATAAAGGTGTATGGCAGTTCAGAGTGGTTTAATTCTCTATCACTTGAATCATCCTGAAGTACTAAAACGTTAGTGGGGAAGGTGTATCAAAGAGGGAGGAGGTGGCATTAATCCTGAGGGTAAGGCAGTAATGCAAAACATGGGATGGCTTCAGCTTGGAAGCAGTTGAGGTGGGTGGAGAGGAATGAGTTGAAAAACTGTTCAGTGCAAATCTTTGCCTATGGGAAGACCCATCTCAGTCAGGCTAGATCTGGTGAGACCTGGCATGGGGATGGGGGAGTGGCTGAATAATAAGATGGGTCACAATTCATTGTACAAAAAAGCTATTTCCAGAATCCAAAAATGCAAAGCAAGAAAAAGGGAATAAGAGGAAGATGCTCACCTGGGAATATTAAGGTGTATCCATAGAAGTTACACATCTGCTGCTTTGAACTGTTCCCTATCTCAAGCAACTAACCATAGCTTGATGTCCAGCAAGCATACAGGAAGCCATGCCCTTTGTTTTACCTGCCCACTGGGTCTGCTATTCTAGATGCACTTAGGAGATTAGAGTTGGCTATTCCTAACCACACCCATTATTGGCAATTATACTCTCCTCTAAACTATAAAAAAATGATAATTCAGAATCATTGAACTTTAGAGTGAGAGGAATCCTTAATATTATTGACATTTTGGATCCAATAATTATTTTTCTGTTGAATATTTAGCAACATCTTGGATAAATTTATTAGATATCAGTAAGCAGTTCCCCAAAAATGTCTCCAGACATTGTCACATGTCCTTGAGGGAGAAAAATCTCCTCCAGTTGAAAACCACTTTCCTGACCCTTTTCACATCTTGTATACATAGAAAGTGAAGATATTTGTATAGAACAAGGAATGAACTAGAGGTGATCTGGAAATAACTATAAAAGCTCAGTAAAAAAATTCATTACACTTTATATTTTTATTCTTAGAGAAAAATACAGAAAAATATTAAGTATTTAAATTCATTTAAATAAATTTAAATAAAATCATTGCAAAATTTTAAATGAGAAATTTGAATTTACCTTCATGGACATATTATCTTTTACCAGATATTATGTTTTAAATAGCTATATGCCATGCTAGTCAAGACATTTTAATGATGATTACTTAAAATTCTTAGTTGAAAGATGATATAATAATTATTTTCTATTTTATTTTTTTTTAGAGGGAAAGGACGGGAGAGAAACATTTATGTAAGGAAGGAATATCTATCAGTTACCTCCCACAGGCGCCCATCTGGGGATTTAACCCTCAACATAGGAATGTTTCTGACTGGGAATCAAATCCACAACTTTTTGGTGTATGGGACAATGCTCCAACCAACTGAGCTATCTGGCCAGGGTGATAAAAAAAAAGTATAACCATTGTTTACAATCATGTGAATATTTATAATTTTTAAAATATATTTTATTGATTTTTTACAGAGAGGAAGAGAGAGGGATAAAGAGTTAGAAACACTGATGAGAGAGAAACATCAATCAGCTGCCTCCTGCACACTCCCTACTGGGGATGTGCCCGCAACCAAGGTACATGCCCTTGACTGGAATCGAACCTGGGACCTTTGAGTCTGCAGGCCGATGCTTTATCCACTGAGCCAAACCAGTTAGGACTGAATATTTATAATTTTTGATATTAAAGAACTTAATGGACTATGCTTTTCTTTTAAAAAAAATATTTTATTGATTATAGAGAGGAAGAGAGAGGGAGAGGGTGAGGGAGACAGACACATCAATGATGAGAGAGAATCATTGATTAGCTGCTTCCTGCATGTCCTCTACTGGGGTTTGAGCCCGAAACCCAGGCATGTGCCCTTGGCTGGAATGGAACCTGGGACCCTTCAGTCCATAGGTTGATGCTCTATCCACTGAGTTAAACCAGCTAGGGCCTATCCTTTTCTTATACTGACAAAACAGTGCTTAAATTTCTTGTGACAAAGCAAAAAGTACTTTAAATCTGTACTTTTCCGTATCTTGTGTTTCTAAATGATAAGGAAGGTCTAATTTCTACACTGCAGACACCTTGCAAGAGTGGTTGTCCTGCTGCCAGCATGGAAACAACTAATTAAATGGGCAAATGGCAGGAGAACCTGATTATGTAAAGACAGAGATTCTGGGTTACACCTGTTGTCAAGTAGACCAGAAAACCCCACCATGTGTCTGCACCATCTATCTCCGACAGGAAGCATCTTGGGCTGAGTTCCAAGCTCTGGGCATCTGGCAACAAACTCCATCCTGGTCCTCAGGCATCATGAAGGAGCAGTGCACGGCAAATGTAGCTCATTGTACTCACTGTTTTCTTTGGGAACTATGAGCAGGTCCCTCTGGCTCCTGCACTACTCAGACCACTCTTCAAGGAACCGTGATGAGACTCCACTTAGAGCATCCTGTGGGTCTCGACCCCTTTGGCAGTGGAATGACCCTTTCACAGGGGTCGCCTAAGACCATCCTGCATATCAGATATTTACATTATGATTCATAACAGTAGCAACATTACAGTTATGAAGTAGCAATGAAAATAATTTTATGGCTGGGTCACAATATGAGGAACTGTATTTAAAGGGCCAGAAGGTTGAGAACCACAGACTTAGAGGTACCTGATTTCAGAGCCTCAGCTACTCCAAGCTATTCTGAGTGTTGAGAGACTCAAATGATTCATACCACACCTGGAATCTATTTGAGGCACACCATTGTGATTTGACTTGTAGGTTGGGAAGCTCTGTTTCAGATAATTCTACCTTCCTCTAGCAAGAATCTTTATTTTTTCGCCCCCCACCTCCAGATTCTTCTTGCCATTGACTAATTTAACCACAAATTCCTCATGTGCCTATACTAGAAGTTGAAGACATTGGCTTGTACTGCAACTACCACAGGGAGAGCAGTGTTTCTTAAGCTTTGGTGTATATAAAAATAGAATTTTAAAATAGGTGTATTTCACTGCTATGTCTTTGGGAAGAAAGTTGAAGCAGGAAAAGAGAGTGAAGATTTACAACAGCAAACATGGAGCAGTATTTTCATCAATTCTCCATCTAGTTTCTTTGGCTGAGTCCTATGCTGAACATTAGATCTGGGTGACCTGAAGGAGACATAATGACCCAAAGGCTACAAATATGTAAGAGTTCAAAATAGCAGATTATTTCATCTGATGAAAAATTGAAATTATTTTAAATGCTTGAAGGAATATGTGGTGATTTCCAAATTCTACTGTGCAAGTAATTCTGAATCAGCTGGTTTGAACTGAAACCCACACATATATTTGCATTTTAACAAGTACCCTGGGATTATCTGATTGCAAAATACTGGAACAGGAGTAAGACCTTATAGCTTGATTGTGCTATATAATGGGACATTGCAAAAGGCCAAAAGGAAAATGAATTTTTAAATTAAATTAGAATTTCTCCAGGGTAATTTCTATTTAAAATATTCATGTAAATTATTTCCTAAAGATAAAACACCCCTCTTCACTTCCTCTCTGTTTCTCCCCCTCTACTTCAATGCATTTAAAACTAGGAGAAGATATGTTTGGTGTTCGTCCTCAAATGAATACAAGCTACTTTTAACAAAATTTTTTTATTATAGTTGACATAATTATTATAGAGTAATAAATAATGAAGATGTACATATATACAATGAAATGTTACTCAGCCATAAAAAGAATGTAATATTGTTATTGTTGTTTGTGACAACATGGATGGCCCTAGAGGGTATTATGCTAAGTGAAATAAATCAGACAGAGAAAGGAAGCCATTTTAGGAAGTACCCCATCACAAGTGGAAGAGCCAACTCATAAGCTTCTCTGGTTTTCTGAGTCTTTGTCCTTTGCTCTCCCCCACAAAGTCCAAATATGTGCTAAGGCCCCCCTTGTTTTGGGCAACCTGATTAGACACACTTGGCTAGACTGCCACTATCTACTTCCCAGAAAAGTTTAAGCAGGCAATGAAAGAACTAGCTAGAGATGGTGTGTTAGTGATAGCCTTTCTGAGTGTAGGATATGGGAAGGCTTGGAGCACATTTGACTACTTATGGTGGCATCTTTACTGTAGGCTCAGAAATAAGCTCATTAACATTCTTACCTTGAGTTAATCTTTCCTGCTCAAGGTCCTTTTAAATAAATCTTATGTGTTCATGTGTTATATTATGTTGTTATATATGTTGTATGTGTGTGTATGTGTGTGTGTGAGAATTATTACTATAATTTTACTAAGGTGAAAAGAGAAAATTGGGGGCCCCTGACATCCACATCAAGTAATGTGATGTATGTTCATATACATTTTCTCATTTGGACCTCATGAAGCTTTGTGAATAAGGTAGAGTTTACTTAATTTTTCTCACTTTGAGGAAATGGAGATTTAGAAAGTTAACATGTTTAACTTTAAACAAGTTATCCTACTCTTCTGAGATTATTTTTTTACTTATAAAATAGGGGAATTGTCATAACCAATCTCATGGTAAAAATGTATCATAATTAACTTGGCCTAAAACACAACCTACTGTAATAATGTCAAGAAATGCTCCCTACACTGTTATCCATTTGAGAGCCAGGACAGTCTGTGTGGACCAACCTCCTCTGTGTGGTCATGTGTCAGGGTTGCCCTGAGCAGGTCATCTGGCCCTCGCTATTCCTATGAACCCACATGCTCAGAGTCCAAGAGTCAGATTGTGGTGAGGGAACCAGGACAGTCGCAGCAGCCCTCCTACAGGATGGTCCTCTCAGCTGCAGCAGATAGACGACAGCCTGCTGGAATTTTAAGGCATCTGCCCCCAGTTTGCCTCAGTTCCAATCTTTCTGGGTCACCACTTAGAAAGTGAGGACACAGTGCCTTCCTTGTGGTGCCAAACCATAAGATATACACCTTGCATGGCATGACAAAACAATTCAGATCTCAACTGAGAAGGCCTCGTTCTAGTTCTAGACAGCTGTGTGACCTTTGGAAAGTCACTTGACCTATTTGAATCCCAGTTTCCACATCTTTAAGACAAATGCAGAGGATTATTGGTCAAATGATCTCTAAGAGAGGTGTTCTGAGAAATTTAAAAGGCATTAAACATCACCAAGGGGAACTTGTTAACATGCATACTTGATAAGGGTCATGGACCCCATGATTCTGATTCAGTAAGTTGAAAAGGGCACAGGAATCTGAAATTGTAACCAGCACCCTAAGTGATGCTGCTGGAGGTAGTCTGTAGACATCACTTGCAGCGATATTGCAAGGCTGGGCCCTCCAGCTCATGCTGTGCAGATTGTGCATCTCCCTCTAGAGCTAACCAGTCAGTAAGTGCTGGCGAGTCTTCAGGCAAAATATCTGCCTCATCCACCCTTCCCCTTTGATCCTTCAGCAAATTTATGCCAGGCTGATGGCAAAGACTTCTGATTCGAATTTTTGCCTCCATTATTCTGCCTTCATCCTCTCCCATCACAGTTTACCTGTATTCCTAAAATCTTTCATCAAAACCATGCAATGGCCATTAGCTGTCTTGTAGGATGAAATCCAAACTCCTCATCTAGCAATTGTCTTAAAATTCTTATCTTTCATATGTCCTCCATAAGAAGCTTTTGAACAAAGAGAATTTGACTGCTTGAAGTCTCTTAAATGAGCATTGAGCATCCTAACCACCATGTCCTTTGCTCATATTTCATCTTCTTCCTGGCATTCTCTCCTCAACCCCTCTGTACCCAATGTCTAAATCCTATTCATTATTTTGAAGCCCACTTTTAAAGTTTACCTCCTTTATGGTGTCTCTTCTGACCACACCTCTTGACCATGAGCTCTCTCTTATTTGTTCATATAACTCTAGTCCAGCACCCCATAAGATCATGGTAACATTTCTGCCTATACTGTGTGCTTTTCTCAGTACCTTTACTCACCCTGAGCCAGTGCTATCTCTTAGTGGTTATGCATTTCTGTATGCTCTACAAGGCTTTGCATGACATTTAATGCAGATTTATTGCACAGTCTTCTTTCACAGAAGGCCTTTATTGGTTAAACAAAACTAGTATGCACTTGAATGAGCTAATTAACTTCTGACATTTTTTTTCTCTGTTTGAAAAATAGAAGAACCAAAACAGGATACTCCTCATCCCAGGATGTTACAAGAAACCACTTTTGAAAATGAATAACTGTTGACTAAGAAACAAAATGCACAGGTGCACGTGCCTGCTTAGATTAAGAATGCTTCCTTTAAGTAATAACACAAGCGTTTGTTCCTCTGGAAGGATTTCCTGACAGCTTCATACATACTTGTTGTTAATAATAACATTTGTTGAATGGAATACAACATCAGGCCCTCCTAAGTTCTTCATATACAGTATTTTGGGCAATGTTCACAACCACCCTATTTAGTAGTCATTATTAACTTTGTTTTAGAGATGTGGAAATCGAGTCTTAAGAGAATAAATTTTTTAGCAAAAATCACCAACTGGTGTCACAGCCAGAATTTGCTCTTAGGTCAGTCTGATCCCAATGATCAGGCATTTAGTCATTACATTATCCTGCTAACCTAACATCCTGCTGACCAAGCATCACCTGGTTTTTCATTGTTGCTTCCAGGCTAGTCATCTGGGGAGACTGTAAATCCTTTGGGATTTGAGCTGTTTTAATATTTGGTACATCATAAGTGCTTGATGAGAGCAGGATGAATGCAGATGGGAAGGGAAGATAAGAATGAGACACAGACTACAATATGTCTCAGGCCAGGAATTGTGACAAGTGCTAATAAGCAGCATCAACAATATGGGAGGCAGAGGTTGGAGGGAGTTCCTTAGGCTACCATCAGGAAAGGAGGACTTGGAGGTTGCTTTTAAGATAACAATGCCCTCTTAACATAGAGTCCCTTCCTCAATACCCTGGACCTGTAAAAGCTCTAAGTCAGTAGTCAACATGGTAGGCACAGCAAAGGGTCCTAATTTACTTAATCATTCAGATAATCTGTGTATCATGTGGAAGAGCCAGTGCAAAGGCTCTGAGGTCGGAATGAACTTCACCTTAGAGTTCTAGGAACCCTAAGATCAGTATGGGAGAGCACAATGAATAAAGGGGAAAGTGCTTGGAGATGAGTTCAGAGAGATAATCAGGGCCAGATTATATACAGCCTCGAAGCCATTCCTTGATAGGAAATATAGATTTTATTCAGTACAAGGATAGCATAGGAGGATTGTGAGCAAAGGAATGCCATAATTTGGTTTAGTTTTAAGTATATTATTGTGGAGGCTGTGTAAAGATTAGCCTGGGAGTAGGGCAAGGTTTGAAAAAGGGAGGTTGCGTGGGTTATTTTAGCAGTAGAAGAGGAGAGAGAGAGAGCTGGGACTTGAGTGATAGTATTGGAACTGGAAAGCAATGTGTGGTTTTGGTGGTCTATTTTGAAGATGGAGCAGGTAGGTTTCCAATGTACTCAATGGGGATGGGGAAGGGAAACTAACTTGAGTAACTGGGTAAATAAAGAGGTCACTTCCTGAGATACAGAAGACTTAAGCAGGAGAAGCTTGGGAGGCACAGGCAAGCCTTCACTATCTTACTTACTAGTCATCTGAGTGGAGGTGTTCAAAGGTATTGGATATGTGAGATGGGATTTCAGGAGAAAGGTCAGGACCAGATGCACAAACTTGGGAGCTATGAGTGTACAGATGATGTTTCAAATCTTGAGTCTAGATGGGAGTGCCTTGGTTATAACTCAACAAATACTGCTAAATACTGAATGAATATTTAGGGATAGAATTGGGTCAAAACGTAGGTCTGACTTAAGGACTCAAGGCACATAACTTGCACTGATCAGCTGTATGGCCTTGGGCAATGTCCTTTCTGTACTTCAGAACAGGAAGAGAGAAGAATTTCTCTGAAGAAAAAGAGAGAGAGAGAAAGAGAGAGAGAGAGAGAGAGAGAGAGAGAGAGAGAGAGAGAGAGAGAGAGAGAGAGAGAGAAAGCTACTTTTGGGGGTTAAAAAAAGAAGTAGAAAGAGGAGTGCCAGATGGAGCAAAAAACAAAAGGAGAGGCCAACCAGCCGGGACTGGAAAGGAGAGAGCAAGAGCCTACAATTCCTGGCTGAGTTTGTAATCTTCCATTCTCAAGCACACACGTACTTACTTGTGTCATTTGTGTACTAACAGTCTCCCACTGCCCATTGAGTTCTTTCTTTGGTTTTGGTGATAGAATTTTCTGGAATGACTCATGGACCTAAATCATGGAAATAACTTTAAGTCCTCTTGGGAGCAATTTATTTTTACTTGGTATCAGGAATAGCTATCTTTTCTTGAGAAATGTAAAACAAATCCTGAGAAATCTAGGAATCCCATTACTAATCAGGCTTCTTTTGTGTGTCAATGCTGGGAAGCTTAGGGCCTCATGAGTGGCATTTTTTTCATGAGCTTTATTCCAACTTCATTTTGCGCCCCAATTATGCTTGCCCTTTTAAAAATTTATATGTGCTTCTTGTTTAAATGCCTTTACTGTCTTTAAATATCCCTGACAGCTACATCAACTGCTATGTGGAGTAAGACAGGAAATAACAAACAAGGCAACATCTGAAAAAACTTTCATTCCCAATCATTTGTCCCATTGGCCTTAGAAATTCACTTGTTAGACATGTGTCTCAACCTTTGGTAGAGCAATTTGACACTCAGGTCATCAAGGGACTGTGTCTCTAGTTTATACTCTGTCTTCCTCTTCCCAGGGAATGGAGTAAATGAGCTCAGTTCTCCTTCTCCCACTTATTCTACAATGAGGGGTATTATTAGCTTATGTACTTACTAGAGGCCCAGTGCACAAAAATTTGTGCACTCCGAGGAGTCCCTCAGTCCTGCCCAGCCTGTGCTCTCTCGCAGTCTGGAACCCCTCAGGGGATGTCCACCTGCTGGCTTAGGTCTGCTCCCCAGTGGAATGGGCCTAAACTGGCAGTCAGAAATCCCTCTGACAGCCTGGGAGCCCTCGGGGGATGTCCACTTGCCAGCAGGGAGCAGGCCTAAGCTGCAGTCAGACATCCTTAGAGCTGCTGAGAAGGTGAGAGAGTCTCCCACCACCACTGCTGTGCTGGCAGCTGTCAGCCTGGCTTGTGGTTGAGCAGAGCTCCCCCTGTGGGAGCGCACTGACCACCAGGGGGCAGCTCTTGCATTGAGTGTCTGCCCCCTGGTGGTCAGTGTGTGTCATAGTGACCAGGCATTCCCAGCTGTTCTACTGTTAGGGTCAATTTGTGTATTACTCTTTCATTATATAAGATACCAAGCATAAAAGAGATCTGAATGTTACCAGCACACTTATCATCACCTCTTCAGCCAAGTTTAGCCTAGTTCAACTCTATTTTGGGAAAAACAAGCCAATGTAGTTACTTGCTTGCTTTATCTTGTAGCAGGGGTCCCAGCTTGACAATCTATCTTGTCTTTGTCCTTCAATACAGTTCCAAGAACATATAGAGGAAAGGTGATTTGGGCCTCTCAGAGCATTTCCATGTAAAGGATGACCACCTGAGACAATGTCAGCTCATATCTAAATGGAGAAGTCTAAAACACCGCACTCTAAAACAAGGTCACATTATGGAGTCTTTGGCATTGGTCATGACAGAAAACATCACTGCTATAGGCCTGACTGGGAAAAGAGGAAAATTAATAGCCAAGATCACTGTTCGAAATGGGCCACTTCCTGTAGATTCCCAGAATGAGCAAGGGAGGAGTCTGAAGAGACTGGAATTATGGCAATAGCAGGTGGGGGAAGAGCCAGAGAAATACTATTTTGATACTGAATTATTGAAATACAAGCTGGTTTGGCCTAGAGAAATTCTAGTGAGAGACTATTTTTAGAAAGAGTTGCACTATTAACAGCATAGAGAATGCTTATTTAAATCTACTTCAGTTGGCTTCCAAGAATACCAGAATAAATTTTCCTGTAATGCAAAAGAAACTCTTACTTAATCACTCACTGTTGGGAATGACTAAGGTGTATACTGGAGAAGGCAAGTGTACTTCCAGTCATTGATCAGTCATTTGTGAACATTTATTAAGAACTGATGACAGGTCCTGAGGCAGATCTACTTATAGAAAAGAAGTGGTTGTCATAGAAACTGCAGAGAGCTACAGTCCCCTATAGACCCAAATAGAAAACTAAAAGCCCTCTGACCAAATTATTATCTCTAGCCAAAAGGCCTATGAGCTTCAAGATCTTTCTACTACTAACTTGTGGTTTTGTGCAGGACTCTCCCATTCTAGTTCTGAAAATGTGCTGTGAAGTCAGAGCCCTTCTGATGGAGAGAAAAATAATGACTCATGAGATGATAAACCCTTCAAGGTCTGTGTTGCCTTTTTAGAGCATGTCAATCCACCCTTGCCTTGGTAGTTGCTTTAGTCTGGCTTTCATTGCAAAGTGAGCAAGGGAATAAGGGAAGAGGGCATCTGATATATAAGATCATATACTTATGAGTTGATCATACACTACTTCCTCTGTTTGGTTCCCATTAATGATTTAAACATGTCCCAGAATCCCAAAGATGGATGGCACAGACCAAGGACAACTGGCTTGCCTTTCACTCAAACCACCGGCCCTCTCCAATTCCAGCTCTACTACTTGGAGATTCTTTGACATGAGGCAAATCCTTGAAACTCTCAGAGCCTCAGATCCTTCTTTGTAAACGGGAATATCAGTTATTAAATCACAGAGTTAACAACTGATATAACTGATGTGAAGAGCAATGAGAAGCTGCATGTGAAAAGGTTTTGTTTTCTCTTTCAAATATTAATAATGAATGGTCCTTTTATTTTGTTTTATGGAAAGAGTTTAGCACTCAGTTCAGGGCTAGGTTGCATTTATTGAGCTTTGTGTGCTCAGACTCTGGCATAGTGCCTGGTTTACTGTAGGAGTTTAGTAAATGTTTGTTGGTTGAAGAAATGAGAAGGGCTGTAATCACTTTGCCTGGAATCCCTTTGATATTTGATTCCAAGAATTAGAAGGAGAGTCTCGAAATCATGTGGTCTATGCTTTTGCCTCTGGACAAACAGGAGAGGCCGTTAGTATAGAATGAAAGCTGTTTTAAGGCTATGAGGCTCTGTAGTTCTTACAGCTAATCAATGGGCACTTGGGATAGAAACTCCAAGAGGACACAAAAGAGAGCATATTTGACCTACCTTGACATAAAGCAGGCTACTTTCTCCACAGACACCAACCACAAGGTCTATCTCCTCTAAAATAACTCCAATATCCTTATCTTTCTGTTGGTTCATAGGGTAATGTCTCCAGAAAACTACTGAAAGTGCAAATGTGTCCTCAGAGAATGGTAGTTTAGAGTCGTTAATCAATCTTTGAATTAGCAGAGAGTCGGGATCACTGAACAGTAAGCTTTTTAAGCAGGAAAGGAGGGATTGAGCGTTGAGTAGATTTAGGGTTATTTTTCCAGGAGCATGAATAAGCTGATGTGCTTCAGTAAGTTCAAGACAAGCTGGGGACAACACAAAAGCAGTGGGGAGCAAGGACTGAAAATGTGGGATGGGCATATAAGGCAGATGTGGCAAACTCTACCATGTACACCAATTTTTAAGGTAATTAAATATTTCAAAGCATAGTAATCTTAATTTTCTCATGTAACTCTCATAACAAATGTGGGGTAGTCTAAGAAGATTGTGATAATCATCTCACAGTTTCAAGTGAGAAAACTTAGGCCCAGATCAGTCAAGTAGTCTATTTAACATTATTCAATTATTATGTGGCAAAAGTGGTACTACAATTCTTTTGACTCCTAATTGAGTACTCTTTTTAAAAATATATATATTTTATTGATTTTTTACAGAGAGGAAAGGAGAGGGATAGAGAGTTAGAAACATCAATGAGAGAAAAACATTGATCAGCTGCCTCCTGCACACTCCCCACTGGGGATGTGCCTGCAACCAAGATACATGCCCTTGACCGGAATCGAACCTGGGACCCTTGAGTCTGCAGGCCGATGCTCTATCCACTGAGCCAAACCAGTCAGGGTGAGTACTCTTTTTATTAAGGTCTTCTGCCTTTCTGACTTGGACAACCTGCCAACAAAACAATAACAATAAAATAAAATTAGTACTAGCAACTCTCTTTTATGATGCTACTAGAGGTCTGGTGCATGACATTCATGCACTTGGGAGGTTGCGGGGTGTTCTTCAGCCTGGATTGTGAGAGGGTGCAGGCCAGGGTGAGGAACCCTACTGATGCACGATTGGAGCCAAGGAGGGATGAGGGAAGTTGGCCAGCTGAGGAGGGACTATAGGAGGGCTCCAAGGCGTGTATGGCCCATCTTGCTCAGTCCAGATTGGCTGGACCCCAGCAGCCAGTTAACCTACTGGTAGGAGCATCTGCCACTGGTGGTCAGTGCACATTATAGCAACTGGTTGGCCAATTGACTGTCTGCCCCCTGGTGATCAGTGCATGTCATAGCAAGCAGCTGAACAGACTTAGCATATCATTTGCATATTATGCCTTGATTGGTTGAATGGATGACCAGATAACCAGATACTTAGCATATTAGGCTTTTATTATATAGGATTACTGTGTAGTAGGTATCATGCTAAGTAACTAGAAACATGTTACCATTTTTTAATTATCACGTGCATTTTATAGATGTAGGAAATGAGTTATGAAGGGGATCAATAATGTTCCTACACTCCTGCAACTGGTGAGAGACAGAGCATGAATTCAAATCCAGGTCTGTCTGCTGTTCAAGTCTGAGAGTGTTCAGAATTTTGCACTAAAGGAACTCTGGGTTGGAAGGATTTTAAAGTTAGTTTGGCCTAGTCATTCATCTGAATGCTTCTCCAATGTCCTCTTGAATCAGAGGTGGGAAACCTTTATTCTGCCTAGGGCCATTTGGATATTTATAACATCACTAGAGGGCCGGTGTGCAAAATTTGTGCATGGGTGGGGTCCTGGTCAGGGATCAGGACCAATTAGGGCCTTCTGGCTGCTGGCTGGGGCCTCCCTTCCTTGATTGCTTGCTTTCAACTGGGGCCTCCCTTCATTCTGTGCGTCCTCCTCATGGTCAGTGCACATCATAACAAGCAATCAGTCTCCCGGTCAAACTCCCTTGGTGATAATTTGCATATTAAGATTTTATATAGATAGATTTGTGGGCCATAATTAAAAATTAGCCTGCTATATTTGGTCAAATGGTTAATTAACTCACCACTAATGCCTTGACAGGGCCAGACCAAATGATTTTGTGGGCCTTATATGGCCTTTAGACCAAACATTCCCAACTGCAAATGGCTCACTATGTGTTTAGCCTAAAGAAATCAATCTCCCTATTTTCCTGGATAGATTGTTCCATTTAGGACAGTTTTCATGATTATGTTACCAAAAGAAGATATTTTTATTTTCTCAATAGCAGATACAAGAACATTTTCACAGGAAAGTACTTTAATAGTCTCACATGAGGCTGATCTAGGCCTCTCAAGGTCTGAGAGTTGGCTGTTGGCCCTTTTAGCAAAAAGGAGATTGCACAGGAGAGGATGAGTTGTAGTTCTCAGAGTGCTTGGAGAATGAGATCATAAAAAAGGAGGGAGGGAGGGAGAAAGGCTGAATAAAATGGCATGCTGTGTGCTCCTCCATGTTTCTCCACTTTAACCACCACTCACTAAAACAAAAATTAAAAATAATTCTGCAAAATTTACAAAACTCTAAAACATTTGTTTGGGTTTTTATGGGAACCTTTGAGAGAGTTGGCCTGTGAATATCCCCAAAAGAATAGAGACAGTGCTTGCATTCAAGGGAGCTATCCATTGGAGTGTAACGCTCTGAGAACTGGCAAAGGACTTTGAGAAGTCTTTCTTAGATGGTAGAATAGGAGGTTGTGGTAACTCTAATGACATCTCATAAGTCTAGGGAGGCCTCAGTTGGTATTTGAGTTACAGTTAGAAGACAATCTCCAAATCATTTGCACTCATGTTTTTCCTCCCTTTCTTTTCTTTCTTTCTTTTCTTTCTTTCTTTCTTTCTTTCTTTCTTTCTTTCTTTCTTTCTTTCTTTCTTTCTTTCTTTCTTTCTTTCTCCTCTCCTCTCCTCTCCTCTCCTCTCTTCTCTTCTCTTCTCTTCTCTTCTCTTCTCTTCTCTTCTTTTCTCTTCTCTTCTCTTCTCTTCTCTTCTCTTCTTTTCTCTTCTTTTCTTTTCTTTTCTTTTCTTTTCTTTTCTTTTCTTTTCTTTTCTTTTCTTTTCTTTTCTTTTCTTTTCTTTTCTTTTCTTTTCTTTTCTTTTCTTTTCACTGGATTGTTCCAAGTACAGGAGGGAAAAATTAGTCTGGTATATTCTTGACATAAAATGATACATTTTTGAGACTTTCTCAAGTCTTCAACTACAGGAATATTATCATAGCTCATGACCTCCTATGCATTAATCTATAAGATGAGGGTGATAATACCTCCCCAGGAATGCTCTTTGTAAGGATTAAGTGGAATTAAGTACAAAGAGGAGATAAAACTCCATAGAGAATCTGGTGCCAGACAGTCAGCTCATCCATTTGCTTTATGACTTGGTTCCATAGTATGATCCAAATTTGTGCCTCAGCAAAATTTAAAAAATGAGGGCATAACATAACTGACATCTCAAATATAAAAATTTCAAGTGCCTGTGTCAAGCAATGTATTAAGAGAAGTTTGCCATATGCCCTGGGTTTGAAACCCTTAGCTCTTTGCGTGTCAACCATCAGTTTCAGACATAAAAAGATGAATGTTTCAGATAATAGTGCCATCTTTTTCTGCTGGTGTTTCCTTCCAGCTAATAATTATCTCATCTCTGAGGCCCAGTTCTCCTTCTTAACAATTAATTCCCAGGGGCAGGTGGTAACTATTGATTGGATCCCCACTCCTTGCCTCTTATGTCATCAGCAGAGCTAGAAGAAGATGCTTTTTAACTGTGGCTGGAGTTATGTTGAGGACGGTGGAAAAGGCTGGGATCAGAGATCAAAGCTTGGCTGGAAGCCAGGTTTGTGAGCTCAGATCATCTTGTTTTTGTTCCCTGGGGTATTTGTAAGAGGCAAGAATGCCATTTGTTTGATTAGAGAACATGAATCTTAACGGTTCAGAGAATGAGCAAGGTCAGTATCAAATAACTTTGGGAGTGATAGGGTGGGTCACAAACATATTATAAGCATCCATGGGCGAGCCGGGACTTGGGAGTCTCATGTTTATATCATCTACGTGACCCCCTGAGTTCCCTGCATGGGATGATTGACTATCCTTGGAAAGCGACCAGTTCAGGTCCTGTAGCTCTCTGAAGATAAGACAGGGGAAGTGATGACAAGAAGGGAGAGGCTAAGAAACTGCATTCCCAGGATGATCAGAGGGGATCAGCAGAGTGGCTTGGGAATGTTTCTTGCAGGAAAGACATGGCATTATCTCAGAACCATCTGGTGGCAGCGGGAACGAGACAGGGGAAGAAGACGTTGAGCGGTGGTCACGTAGCCTTGTCTCACTGTTTGTATATGTCCACGATCAGCCTATTTCCTGACACAAGTGGGTTAGCTAATAGCTGGCCTCAGGAAAGAATGGAGCTTCAAGAAATGAGAGGATATGCACAGACTGTAGGATTCCTCCAGCAGGAAAACTGAGACACTTTCCGAAGCTTCTTATAACAAGGGCAAAGTCACCAGACTCAGGGAAAGTGGAGGGTGGGTGCCCTTGATCTTTCAGTGTAAAATTGATCACTCTATAGGAACCTCCATGCAAGATGGCATCTGTGGTACCTCAGGTTTCAATCTGGCCTGCATATCACTTTGATTTAGGCCATATTAGTGATTACAGAACAGTTGGACACATTCACAACTTTATGTTTTAAAATTTTATTTTATTGTTTTTTTAGAAAGGAAGCAGGGGTGGGGGGGGAGAGAGAAAGAGGGAGAGAGAGAGAGAGAGAGAGAGAGAGAAACATCAATTTGTTGTTTCCTCTGATTGATGCATTTATTGGTTGCTTCTTGTACATACCCTGCCTGGAGATCAAACCTGCAACCTTGGCTCATTGGGATGACACTCCAACCAACTGAACTACCTGGCCTGGGCCTCTGCATTCATAATTTAAAAATATTAATGTATATCATATGCAATGCAGATTTCTGGTTCCCCGTGAAGAATGGTAAATGTGGCATCTCTGGCCCCATGTTTTCACATGGCAACTTTTGGCTGGAGTTGAGTAGCCAATGGGCCCAGAAGTCAGGGAGTAACTCTCTGCTCCCCGTATTTCCTGCTCATCCACCTCACTCAAAGTCCCCATAGGCATTTGTATTTGTGACTCCTTCTCTAGAATGTAATACCAGCGAAGGCAAGGGAGTGAGCATGTGTCCTGAGTGGAGCTTTGTCCCCAGCACATCTGCACAATGCTGGGCAGTGGGTAGGCATTTAATAGATAAGCGTTTAATCATAGACAATGAATGAACACAGCTCTGCGGAAACAAAACAGGTCTGCATTTAAGTCCAGACTGCGTGACCTTGGGTTAGTGATTGAATTTTCTATGCCTGTTTTCCTCATTTATAAATTAGAGATAAAAATCCTGACTTGAAAGAATGAATACAAGATACTTAGCATGATGCCAGCACATAGTGAGTGCCCAATAAAAATTTGCTCAATGGCTGAAACAAGGTTTAGTCAGAAGTTTATGATCCACAGGCCTCCTATGTTAAAAAAAAAAAAAAAGTAGACATTCATCTCATTAAGCAAGTCTGGGGATTGGAATGGGCCAGAAAAGAATCCCAAATGGTGACCAAAACAGTGGTTCTCATGGGGGTCAGAGCTTGCTGGGCATGGAAGTTCCAATGTTGACAATCAGGGTAACAGGACAATTTGCTTGCAGGAATACTGGAGATGGAGGTTGGGTTGCAAGTATAGGCTTTGGAGATAAACAGATGTGTAATACTTGCCTGGCACTTCCGTAGGCTACTAGATACATTTGAGACCTCCAGTTCCCTCTGTTGGAGTTTGATCTGATTAGTTAATATATAAATCCATGTAAAATGCTGGATAGCAGGGAGGAAATGCTCAGCAAATGATGCATCTATTGGTTTGAGAGGGAAAACACTGCTTTGAGGTTTACAGTCCTGAGTACTGTTCTTTATTCCATCACTTTACCCCGTGACTCTGGGCTATTCACCTTGTTTCTCTGGAACTCTGTTTCCTGTAATGTGAGAGTGAGCATGTGTAGTGAATGTTGTGGAGTGCCTTTCTTCAGAATAAACACACTCATACCCACAGCAGCTGACAGTCTTGGCTGTTGATGGCTCATGGCTGAGCTCTTCTTGGAGAATTACTCTCATCCAAAGGCAGCTGACTTGAGACATACACTCCCTTCCTGGGGCAGGTTCCTGTAAAGGTACAAAGTGCAAAGAGGCTAATTTAGGGCATCCATGAAAGGCCTTCCCAGTTTCAGAGTTCTCCCATGGGATTCGCTGTGTCCTCAGTTTCATTGTAATTCTACTTGTCCCTCTGCCCAGTCCCATTCCTCGCCCTTACAGATGAGTCCAGAGAGCACTCTCCAAGAAATGCCTGAGTACAAATCTCCCTGGCATCCGTTTCCAGGGAATCCGAACAATGGCAGTTTGGGTGATTTCAGCTTCAGTCTCTCTGATCTCAGAAATTTTTTGGCTTGCTGTATTTGGGCTAGGTTATAAAAAATTGGCACATATTACAGAGAAAGATCAAGATTATCTTTCTACACAATTCTTAATATAGACTCTAGAGAATTCTCTAATGAGGGTCTTTAAATAATGTGGGATTCAGGCACGAGGATTTAACTAAGTGGCAGACCTCATCTCGTGCAGCTGATGCAGGATTTTGGAGCCTGAGGCACAATAGTGCAGCTATTAGACATGCCTTCCAAAGGCCCACACAGGAACATGGAAGGGATACCCTGCCTCAAGCCTGGGGAATCGATGGAGGTTTCTTCCTCAAAATGCTGTCTGTAGGTTCTGCCAAGACGGCACCTTCTTGCCAGCAGGAGGAGCAGACTTTGGTGGATGCTGCTTTCATTCCAGAAAGAGGAAACTGTGAAAATCGGGGAGAGATGGTCCAGCAGCAACACTTCTTGCTGGCAGTTTCTCCCTAGCAGCAGGCATTTCTGTGCTGAAAGTGGTGAGGGAAGCCTCCTTTTCCTGCAGAGAAGTGGGAATCTTGACCGAAGCAGGATCACCCCCAGGTGTCACATCTGGACCAAAAGGGGCTTGTGTGCCCAGCCCCACAGAGTGCAGGTCTGGGCCCCTCTGAGGACAGTGTGAGCAAAAGGAGGCACTGCTGCAGCCGGAGCTTGCACACTCTGTCCTGGGGACCTGAAGCTCAAAGTCACAGGAGTCCTCCATCTGGTGCAGAAGCAGAGGTGTGCAGCCAGGAAGCTACCTTTGTCCTTCACAAAGACTTGAAGGTGAGGGAAAGCCAAGGTGTGAGGATAGTTTTAAGGTCTGAGCAAATGGGGGGGGGCGGGGGGAGAATGGAGGGCTGCCTGCAGGGCTGGGAAATGAACTTCCAGTGATTCCTGAGGGAGGTGTCCCAAGGAGTTCAGGATATATCTTAGAGTCAGAAAACTGATTTGAATGTATGTAATGGTAAGAGTCCTGGCTTCCCAAGTTGCTATATGGTCTAAGTGAGGTCACAGATGTAAGAGAAATTAGCTCAAGCACTGGCCCTGAGCCTGTATCCCCTGAGCGTTGCTATGTTTATCCTCATTTCCAAGGTGGCTAGGGTCGAGTGGCACAGGCTGCGGGAGTCTGGGCTCTAGGTTTTCAGGTCAGGTATCCACCAGGAGTCACTTGGGAGCTTCTATGACACGTAGCAACTAGTGCCTGGACTGGTTACTGCACCCAACTGGGTCATCCTCCTGCATTTACAGACAATAGAAAAGGATTGTCTTCTCCTCACCTCTCCCCGCCCTGAAAGAAGGGATGAGCCGAAGAACATATATGCATCAACCATGGCACCAGAAAGTGTGGTGATGACCTGAGAGAAGAGGGGGCAAAGAGGGAGAAAATGGGGACATCTGTAATAGTGTCAACGATAAAAAAGGATTGTCTTGCCCTTCTAATATTCCAAACTAACTTCTGCTGGTCCCTCTTGACTCCTGTGGGCATCTGGTTTAAATCAGCAGAAGGATTTGTTTTTCTCCATTATTGATGCTGCTATTACAACAACTTTGATTTGTTGAGTGCCTACCAAGTGTCGTCTCATTTAATCCCAATGCTTATTGGTGAATGAGGCAATTTCATCATATGCAGTGCAAGTATTGTGGAAAAGGGGTGCTGGAAGAGAAGGAAACTGAGTTAGGAGCAATGTGATAGCAAATAAAACTTGTTTTGAATACCAGTGGAAGCAGACCCGAGGACTTTCCCTCAGCAGGGTGCACTCTCCCGAACCCTGAGTTTCTTCATGAGCAGGTGGAGGTGAGAGCTAGCTACAGCACACGTGATGAGTCCCCCTGAACTATCTCCTTGTCAAAGGTTTTATGTTCTGCTATAGAACATAGTCAGTATCCTTCTCCACATCCCTGGGCCAGGATTTTCCTATGCCAAGAAAAACAAACTTCAACTCCTGGTGTTCAAAACTCACCTGGACACAGGAGCTCACCTCTGTAATTAAACCTTTCAGTGCCGGTATGGAGCTGTGACGGGGAGGAAACTGCCCCTTAGGGCAGCTTTGGGATTACCGAGAAAAATTCAGCATTGCCTTGGAGAATCCAGAAGGACTTCTTTGTGAGCAGTTCTCTGAAACTCCCCTGGGGGCATTCCCTAATGAGAGGCGGAATGGAATATGAATGTGTTCCATTTTCCATGGAATAAGCCAGGACCTTCCCAGATTTTTTATTTTTTATTTTTTTGCTCTGGAGAGGGCCATGAACATAGGAATTGTCTGTCTGCCTGTCTTCTTTCCTTTTCCCTTCTCTCCTTTCTTTTTTTTTTTTTTTACCTTCCCATAAATTATTTTTGGGGGTGGGAAACAAATGTACTTCCATGTCCTGGCTTACCACTCTCTATGTAAGCTTGGGCAAGTTAACCTCTCAGAGCCTCGGTTTCCCTCTCTGAAGTGTATGAAGCGATTTCTAGCACCTCTTTCAGCCCTAAAATAAAATTTAATGCTAATACCCAGGATAGTTCATAAGAGGATGGACACTGGAATCAGTCTGGACTGGGTTTGAATCTCATTTGTCACTTTCTGATCTTGGGCGAGGAAGGCATGCTGTCCTTGGGCACTTTTTCTGACTTGGAGGTAACATCAGCATCATAAAGTGAGAGGACTGGGTGTGATGAATGTCCTGAGCACACCTATTTTATGCCTGATTCTGCTCTGATCTCCTTCCATGTGTTGACTCATTCCATATATGCAATATATCTGCGAAGAGACATTTCATTTTTGTCAGTGTCTCTGCTCATTATTTTTCTGGCTTGTTGAGGGTTTTTGGTTTCTTATTTTAAACTTAATTCTATCACTTATTTTTTTACTTATCTACAACTCTGGCAACACAGGTGGCTTCTCTGTCTTATTCAACATATTCTGTAAAGACCTATTGTAAAAGCTATGACTAAGAATAGAATAATATGAAAATAGTGCTAACTCTTAATACATTAGAACACTACAGAGTTTTTGAAATATACAAATGTCCATACCTGGCAAATGAAATGTGCATCTCTGAAGGCAGGGCTGGATATTGGTGTGTTTTCAAAGTTGCCCTGTTTATTCTAACGGTTGTCCCAGACCAAGGACCACAGCCCTGTGTTGTGAGTCTAGGGATGGTCATCTAGACTAATAAGCTGCAAGAAGATGTGGGTAGGGTGGTTATCAACTAGGATTCTGTCTTATCTTTGTACCCACATTTCTGCAATTAACCTAGTTGTCAAATCTCCCTCTAAAATCAGAATACTGCTCTGGGGTATTTCCCAAACTTGCATAAGTCTATTATTTCTGAAATTCAGCTTTTTGAAAATGAGGAACTTTGCCCATTTCCAGTCTTCTAGAAACTTACTCCATCATTATCAAAGATTATTTTAAAAATGGCTCCTTCATCATGCTTACAAGCTCTCTCAGTTCTGTGAATTATGATTGATATGTATTCGGAGGCTCCAGTTTAATTTAAAAATCTTTATGTTCCTTTTCTATTCCTCACCTATTTCAGGCTGTATTTATGTGTTTGTTATTAAATAAATGCTTTGTGAATAGCTATTCTGTTCCTGGCACAGTTGCCAGGAGAATTTATAACATATACTAAAACCATTCTAGCTCACCAACAGCTAGCTCTCTCTCAAGAAATCCTTTTCACAAATCCTCTCTTAATCTCAGCGTCATCCAATGCGTTCCTGACTGCTTCCTTTTTGTAGGCATCCTGGGTGGACTGCCTCAAAGTTCACTTCAATGTCTGATGTCTGGTCCATCTTGCTGCCTCAAGAGGTGGATGAGCCAATGGCCCACTTATCAAACCTGGCAAATGAACGCAGAGCACAAACCTGCCTGCTTTGTTGTTTATGTAAAGGCCTATTGGACAGCATTCATTCCTGAAACCAACTTGTATTTTCCAAAACATTGCTCCGTGTCGGGAAGCCTGCTTCAGCCCAGCCTACGTGCTGGCCGTCAGTTCCCTATGCTGGGAGTTTACATAGTACACAGAAAACAGGTCAAAATCTGTTGTGAAAAGGTGCAATGACTGGCCTTTTTACTTTTTTCCCTTCCTGCTCACTCTAAGGTAACGTCAACTTTTATGATTCCGTAATTATACTCCTAAACTCCTTTTCTATAGGGAATTTATTATGATGAAGCCCATGATGTGCTGGATCCTTTAATATTTTAATCCCTATGACCCTCACAGACCCCTTGAAGGTGAGTCCTGTTATACGTATGTTACCACTTGGGAAGCTGAGGTTCTGAGTTAGAAAGAAACAGCCTAAGTGCTGACTGACAGCAGGTAGGTCAGTCTGATGCCTGAGCCTCAGTTAGAGCAGCCAGCTCCAGCCCACCCCAGGCTCACATCATTGATGGGTAATGGTACTTGTTCCCACTAGATCCAGTTACACCCACAAAGCCCTCAGCACGCTATTACCATGGCCACTAATTACCTTTCAGAATTGGCAGGCAAGTTGAAGACTGTCATCCCTTTACCATACAATGGGTACCGTTCTATTAACCACATGCAGAACAGATTACTGAAGTTTTTACAGCATCTATCAAAAATCTTAATTCTTTTAAATTAAATTCCTCTCGGTTCTCTTAGAATAAAGACCAGTTCTATGTGCTTGTCAGTATGCTGCATAGTCTGGCCCTTTCCTATCTTTCCAACCTCAGCTTGAATCCCTTTGTCTCTTTTTGACACAGTGGGAATCTTTCGGTCCCTCAAACAGTCTATGCTCCCTCTTCCCTCAGGCCCTTGCACATGCTGTCCCTACTCTGTAAGCGTTATCCTCTCCTTCCTCACCCAGTTAACTTCTCTTCTGCCTTTAGACCTTTGCCTGCTGTTTCTTGAGTCTCAGATCAGACCCCCTTGAACACTTGAGAACTTTGTTTCATGGAACTTCCCATGGTTTGTGAATATGAACTCATTGTGTCACTGTTTAATCAGTTCTTTCAAGTCTTCATTTACTTGTGTAGCTTTTTATAATGCTAGTGTCAGGCACATAGTAGGCAGATAATAAACAAACAAATAACTATCGACCAATATCTTCAAATTTTGAATTATGGGAAACTCCTGAATTGCCAGCTTCCTTTGTGCTTTGAGCATTTAAAGTATTAACCACAATAAATGTGGAGAGGACCTGTCAGGAAATAATGCATTTAGAAAACGAGGCAATACCTGCCAGATGGCGGCTCCCCTTCCCCTGACTGGCCCCTAACCGCATGTGCACACACGTTCTCTTGCTGGGCTGCTCTGTTTCCACCCAGCGGCAGTGCACAGAACGATGGAGGAGAAGGTGGAAGTGCTGGGGTCAGGCTGGGGTTTGAGTCCCAGCTCTGTACTCTGTGGCTGTGCAGTGTTTGTCACGTGGCGTAGCTTCTCTAGTTCTCAATTTCCTCATTTGTAAAATGTCTCACTCAAACGACTGCTGGAGACCTAAAGGGATAGTGAGTCTGAAGCACCCAGTCAGCGCGGAGACTGACTTGTATAGGAATCTTTCTTCCCCCAGGAGACAAGACATACCTGATAACACACTGCTGCACGTGCTTCTCACTCTCCCGCCCCCCATATTAACCCCTTTTAAACTCGCAGGAGCCCTATGAAGCAAGTACTGGCATGATCAGCTTCATTTTACATACGAAGAAACTCAGGTTCTGAGAGACTCAGTAACTTTCCCAAAGTCACACAGCTAGTTGGTATTGGGCCAGAATTTAAATCCAAGTAGTTGGTTTATGCTCTTTTGGTGACTACATGGCTGGAGAATTAGCAAGGAATCGCAGGCAATGAAAAGATCACTAGATTTGAAAAGAAGAAAATCTCGCAGCTTCACTATCTGCTGGATTGACCTTGGCCAACTCAGCTCTCCCTTCTCTGCGATGGGCCTAACCCCTCTGCCTCACAGGAGACGACAACTGCAAAACCCCTGTGTACACTGGGCATCAGGCAAATGTTGGCCCTTTCCTCTCCTGACAACCAGGCAGAGGCAATTTCTCTATTTTTTTTTTTTAAATATAACCTTTGAATTTTCTTGCCAATAACCTGTGCAGGGTAAAGAGAATTCTGGCCTTCAACTAGCTCTAGAATATTTGGAACAAAATTTGTTGACAATGAGCCAGCCCAAGCTGGAAACTCCCAGTAGGATAACAGCGCAGGCTCTGACCCAGAGCAGACTTCCCCTGATTGCCACAGAGTTTCAACACAGCTGAGGCGCTCAGAGAGCTAAGACCAAGGTTCCAGACATGCAGAGCCCAACTCAGGGGAGGAGAGCTCTGTTCCTTCCACTGGGAGAGAATCCTGGTGATTAGCAAACGGGACTCCAGCCACATGGCCTCTGCCCTTCAGAACTATCGCAGAGGTGTCCCTAGGAGCTGCCTCTGCACAGCGTCATTGGCCTTTGATGGTCAGTCTCCCTGCTGCAAAGGAGACGGGTCTGCCCAGGGTGGCCTTAGGACAAGTGCTGAGCACTTTGAGCCCTAAAGAAGGGCTTGGGTCTGCACAGTGCCTCACTCCCATCCATGAGAGAGAGAAAAGAAGGCCCCCTATCTCCTATGGTTATCCTGAGGAAGCGGTGACATAATAAAGTTCAGAGCTTTGACAGGGCCTAGCCTTTAGTGGATACTCCCGCAGTGTGAGTTGTAGCTGTGGTGTTATTATAGTGGTTGGGCCACTTGTCCTAGTTACACAGCAAAGTGAGTAAAGGAATTAGAATTGGAACAAAGATCTCAGACAATGGCAAGCTCAGCTGTTTCTGGAATATGAAGCAGCCTCTCACATGTCTGAGCCCTGGTCTCCTACTTCGTACAGTGAAAGGGCTCCGTTGGTGTTACAAGATGTGTAAGTCCCCACCCCACCACCCACTCTACCCCGCGTGGTCCTGCCTCAGTCAAATCCTTTCTGGCCCCTCATGCCTCTGGGCTTTGTATCCTGACAGGCTTCCTCCAGCTCCTGAAACTCCCCGTGGGCTAGAAACACACACAGATTTTTCTGATCAGTGTTTTCCTGTGAAGTCTCACATTTGGCTAGGCAGTGACGCTGGGTGTGAGGCCTCTCCATCAAAAGAGGGTCTGTGGCCCTAACCGGTTTGGCTCAGTGGATAGAGCGTCGGCCTGCGGACTGAAGAGTCCCAGATTTGATTCCGGTCAAGGGCATGTACCTTGGTTGCGGGTACATCCCCAGTAGGAGGTGTGCAGGAGGCAGTTGATCAATGTTTCTCTCTCATTGATGTTTCTAACTCTCTATCTCTCTACTTTCCTCTCTGTAAAAAATCAATAAAATATATCTTTAAAAAAAGAGTGTCTGTGACCCACAGCAGTCCCGAGCCCAGGGTCAGCATGGCCAGTAAAACAAGGGCCTGTTCCACATCTGCATGACGGAGGGGAGGGGAGCCCATTCCCATGGCAGTGAGGGTGCAGGGGCAGGGCACACTAGGCTCGTGGAGACTCAGGCTCTGGAAGGCGGCACTGGCTGGAACAGGCAAGAATTTTGGAGGTAAACAGCGTCCTTTTCTGCCTCAAGTTAGCTTAGGCCAACTCAGTTCTCCCTTCTCCCTTAGCTTCCCTGAATGACCAGTTCTCTGGAAATGAGACATAATAGTCCTTCCTTGTGGGGCCCTGAGAAAGGTTGAGAGGGTAATTAGTGTAAACCAGCAAGCAGAGACTCAACACATAGCTGTTTACATTACCCTTTCCTCTTCTCTTCTAATTATAAACGCAAATTACAGATCTGGGTTCCAGGAAGATGAAAAGAGAAGGAAGAGTTAATGATAATAATTCAGTGTTATTCATGCGCTAATATATCATTTTATATTTGTTATAACCTACAAGTTAGGGATTAGGATTATCCTCACTTTACATCTAAGAAAACTGAGGCTTAGAGAGGATAAGTAACAGGAAATGATGGAGGTGGGAGGTGAACGCAGGACTCTGCCTCCTAAACTCACCCGCCAGCCTGGTGTCTGTCACTCATGAACGAGCTGGCCGCTCTCAGCCACACAGCTGTGGGCCAGGCCTCCTTTCCGCATTTCTGAGCGATTTTTATCACAGCTGACAACTCTTCTCCACGCAGTTCTGCCTCTTCCTCTCTTGGCTTAGCCTCAGCTTCACCCTTTTCTTTTGAAACCATAGGTTTACTGTTAGCTGTCCACTCTCAATATAGGAGCGGACAGTGTACAGCGAGGGCAGGGAAAATGGCCCTTGCAGTCCAGATGCACCTGCCAAGAACATGCGTCCAGGGTGGCCAGGCCTGGGTCAGGGCCATTAGGGGAATCTGGCTGTGGTCCCCTCAAGGGTGTTCTTCTGATCTCTGCTGGGCCAGGTCACCTCCTCTCAGTCAGCGATTGCTCATCATTGGCCTTGCTTCATGCATTTTCTACTCTCTCCATTGCCATCCGGCTCTTGACTTCCCACCATCCCCTTCACACAGTCTTCAAGGCCTTTCACAATCCAGCCACATCAGCTGTCATCCCCTCTCACCCCAGGCATCGCATGCGACTGAACTTCTCATCAGGCCACGTCAAAACTCTGGGTCTTCCCACACGCTGTTCTCTGTTTGACCAGGCTGCCCACTTCTGCCCACTCTAAATGGCAAACTCCTTCACGCCCCTAAGACCAGGGCCACTACATGGCATGACTCTGCCCTTTCCATTGTAGTCCCTGGAAATGACACCGCCACCTCCACCCACAGCACATCCTTTCAGTGGCAGGGGCCTGAGTACTAGGGCAGGAGGAGAGAACCATGGTATATTTGGATGTGAGGTGGGTAGAATTCCCCGATTCCCTTCGCCTGTCACCTCTCAAATATGTGTGGAGTCTTCCAGGTTCTGTGCACAGACACTCAGAATCTGGGTAGGTGAGGGCTGTCCTGTTGGGCAGCAAGTGTGAGGTCTTAGTCAGATTCTACACACTCTGGTCTTAAGGCATTGGGCAGAAATGGCCAGAGCTTGAAATGAATGTCTTGTATTCCATGACTACAAGGGGTCATCTGGAATAGCCTGGTTTGGAGAGAAGCATCTACTGAGCTTTCAAATAATGCCGGCTTTTCCAATCACCCCTCTTTCTTGCTTTTAAAAAAAATTATCTTTATTGTTAAAAGTATTTCAGATGTGCCTCCTGCCCCACCCCAGGCCTTCGCCTAGATTTCTGAGTCCTTGATTTCTTTATCTGAAAAATTAGGACATTGGATCAAATTCTTCTTGCTAATGCTTTTTTTAAAAATTTTGTTTTATTACTTAAAGTATTACAACTAATGTTAGATAGGTCTCCATTTTTTTCCCCTTGACCTTCCCTCCTCCTCCCCTACCCTCCTAGTGTCTTGTGTCCATTGATTATGCTCATATGCATGCATACAAGTCTTTCAGTTGCTAATGCCTTTTAAAGTGCTGACATCCATCCTATGAGCTGGTGACCAACACTTTTAAACATATTTTTATTCTTTTCTTTTCTTTTTGGATTATGAAATAATACATTATAATCAGAAAATCTGAATAACATAAAAAGTGTAAAACAAGCCAATCAAAAGCTTACCTGTTCTATCCAGTCACATGCAAAGACACATGACTGTACTCATCAGTAAGATGACTGCAATAGAAGATAAAAGACCCAAACTCATATGCTTACACCCTGCCTTTAATAAGTATTACCCTAAAAAAATAGTTTACTTTTCAGAAAAACCAAATTTATTATATTTGATACTATTACAGATGTCCCCCATTTCCGCCCCCTTTTCCCACCTCTGCCTGGCCCCTGCCTCCCTCCCCTGGCAGAAAAACTTAATATTAATGTTCTAGTGTTAATTATTCTTTTTCCTGTGGTATGCATTTGTGTGTTTATTTGTTGTATATATTTGTTGAATAGTTTTTAATAAACTTAAACCTAAATATATTAGACTATGCAACTAAATATTATTTTAAAATGTTATTTTAATGGCATCATAAAACCCCAACATTCAATTGTTTTCATATCGTTAGACATTGAGACTGTTTGAAACGTTTTTTTGTCAATGTAATTAACTAGAGGGCCTGTGCAATGTAATTAACTTGAGGCCCAGTGGGATCAGGCCTAAACGGGCAGTCAGACATCCCTTTCACAATCCAAGGTTATTGGATCCCAACTGCTCACCTGCCTGCCTGCCTGCCTGATTGCCCCTAACTGCTTTTGCCTGCCAGCCTGATCACCCCCTAACTACTTCCCTGCCAGCTTGATTGTTGCCTAATTGCTCCCCTGCCAGCCAGATTGCCCTTAACTGCCCTCCCCTGCAGGCCTGGTCACCCCAACTGTCCTCCCCTGCTGACCATCTTGTTTTGGTCATCTTGTGTCCACATAGGGGCAAACATCTTTGATCACATGGGGGTGGCCATCTTATGTGTTGGAGTAATGGTCAATTTGCATATTTCCTCTTTATTAGATAGGATATTATAATGAATAGCTTATCTGTAAACTTATGTGTATATTAAATCATTTTCTTAGTTAATTCTACTTAAAAATGAAACAAATAAACGAAAGGATTAGAATTGTTGTTAGGCTTTTTGACATTTAGTACCCAAATCCATCTCAGAAGAGGTGTATTGACTGGTAGTTCTGCCAAGAATATGTGAGAATGTGATTGCTAATTTGATTAGCATCTCAGAATTGGGTTTGATCTTTTAAAATGGGAAATGGTATATCATTATTATTTTAACTTGCATTTCCGTTGTTATTTGTAAGGCTAATATTTTTATATAGTAATTAGCCATTTTTATTTCTTTTTTTAAATAAACTCTGTGAACATCACTCAGTTTTTGAACATTCATCTTTTCCCTTTCTTATTGATTTTGAGAAGTCTTTATTGATTTTCACTTTTAAAATAAACCCCTATTGATCTTTGGGAAATCTTTCTATATGTTATTGTATCCTTTGCCTTTCATATATGTGGCATATATTTTCTAAATTTATTGTTTCTTTTACTTTTGCTTATGTTGAGTTTTACCACATAAAGTTTAAATTTTATGAAGAAAAATTGATTAATTTTTTCTTTATAGTCATTTTCCTTTTATTTATCCTTAGAAAACCTATCTCCACCTTGAGATAAGATTGTCTTCTATAATTCACTGTAAATTTCTACCTTTAATTAATTTTAATTTAATCTTAAAATTAAATTAAAATGAACTCATTTAAATTTAATTAGTATATAATATAAAATTGAAATCTATTTATCTAATAATTTTAATAAATAGCTACAGGTTTGAACAGTATTAATCAAGTCTTCTTTTCAAAATGATTTGATATAAAGTCTCTATTACCTATTAAAGGTTTATACATAGAAAGTTCAAGTTCTATTCTTTGCCACATGTGTGCATGTTCCTATTTTGTAACACTGTCCCTTGTCTGTTTTTAAAAATATATACTTTTCATTAATTTCAGAAAAAAAAAGGAGAGGAAGAGAGAGATAGAAACATCAATGATGGAGAAAAATCACTGACTGACTACCTCCTGCAAGCCCCGCATTGTTGATCAAGCCTGTAGTCTGGGCATATGCCCTGACTGGGAATCAAACTGTGACATCCTGGTTCATAGGTCAATGCTCAGCCACTGAGCAACACCAGTTGGGCTCTTGTCTTAATTATTACAGTTTTTTTTTTTTTT
>PVJC01004984.1:0-61059 GCA_004026665.1 Murina feae
GGCCTGCTTGGCAGCTGTCCAGGCCCTTGGAGGGGCATCGGGGAGCTGGAAAGAGGTGGCAGGGGATCGGTGGCCTGCTTGGCAGCTGTTCAGGCCCTTGGAGGGGCATTGAGGAGTGGGAAAGAGGTGGCAGGGGGTCGGCGGCCTGCTTAGTGGGCTTCCCAGGCCCTTTGCGGGGCTTCGGGGAGCAGGTAAGAGGTGGCAGGGGGTCAGCGGCCTGCTTGGTGGGCTTCCCAGGCCCTTTGCGGGGGCCGGGGTCTTGCTTGGCAGCTCCCAGACCCCTTGGTGGCACCGGGAAGTGGGAAAGGAAGGCTGCAGGGGACGGGTGAGTGGGAAAGAGTTGGCGGCCTGCTTGGCAGCTTCCCAGGTCCCTTCCGAGGATCAGGGAGCAGGAAAAGGCTGGCCTGACCACGAGGCAGGGTTTTCCCTGCTTTCTGGTGGCTGGAGGAAGATGGACAGTAGGCAAGCTTGGGAGGCAGGCAGCACCCAGCCCTGGTCACAGCTCAAAAAAGAGAACGACATGCAGGGGAGGGCAAGAGGTTGAGAGATCAACATAGAGGGGGTGCCTTCTCCAAGCCTCCATGGTGTGCCTGGGGGCAGGCCCCCAGCAGGTAGACACACACAGGAGGTCTGCTCCGAGCCTCAGATGCAGCTGGGGGCAGGTCCCCAGTGGCGACACACACACATACACACACACATACAGAAGGCGCCTGGCAGACTGGGGCCATCATAGGACATCCACTGAGGGGTCCCAGACTGTGAGAGGGCACAGGCCAGGCTGAGGTACTCCCTCCACTCCGAGTGCACAAATTTTTGTGCACCGGGCCCCTAGTATTATATATCTGAAAGTTGTTGGGAAAGTAGATCTTAAAAGTTCTCATCACAAGAAAAAAAGATTTGTAACTATGTATGGTACGGATATTAACTACACTTATTATGGTAATTGCTTCACAATACAATTATGTTGTACATTTAAAACACCTAGTATTATATGTCAATTATATCTCTTTTCTTTAAAAAAACATCCATTTGCTGCCCAGCAACCATTTGATAAAATCTCAATGAGCTCTTCATCATCCAGCCCCTGCTTCCCTCTTCAATCTTCTTTCAGTGCTCCTTCCCTAAACTCCAATGACAATGAACTTCATGAGTTTCCTGTTACAAATAATGTTTTTTACTCCTCTATATCTCTGCTTATGCCCCCTCCCTAAACCCAGCTTAGCCTGACATCTCATTCTTATACTCTAAGACTCATCTCCATTTTACTTTCTTCAAAAAGCTTATCTGATCCTTCCAGGCTAGCTTTCTCCCCAATACCTTAGACATTGTAGAATATTTTTTAGGTTATGCAGATAAAATACTCAGAATAATTACTTCAGTGTACTTTATATAGCTATTTCATTATATCTCATAATCATATCTAATAAAAAGGGAATATGCTAATTGACCCTCACACCATCGCAAAGATGGTGGCACCCACAGCCAAAAATGAGGAAATATGCTAATTGACTGCCCTGCCCTCAAAGATGACCACAAGATGGCAGCACCCAGTCTCCTGGGGTGGCAGGTGTGTGGCAAGTCTGGGTCCGCCCCAGGAGGGCCCAGCCACTCTGTGCACCTGCCTCCAGAGTCCCCCAATCCCCTCAGCCCCCCAGCTACCCAGGGTCAGCCTGAGGTGCAGGCAAGTCTCGGATGTCAGCTGCCTAGCTGCCCAGCGCCGCCCAAGGTGCAGGTAACCAGGGCCGGCCGAGGCTTGCACTGCCAGCAGTGGCAGCAGCAGAGGTGTGATGGGGCGTCACCTTCTCCTGATTACCAGGTCGCCTCTTACTCCTGAGGGCTCCCAGACTGTGAACAGGGGGTCAGGCTGGGCTGAGAACCCCCCATCCAGTGCATGAATTTTCATGCACCAGGCCTCTAGTGTATTATAAGAACCTGTTTCTCTTTCTACTAGATCCTGATATCCTGAGGACTTGCAGGATACCAGATCCACTCTATCCTTCTCCTTCACCTCTGCTCCAGGAAGCTGATGTATACATTGAATCAAATGGCTTCCTCCCCCACTGACTTGCAATTGGTTTGGAAGGAGTAACAAGAATGAGGTCCAGGTATTTATTCTTGAGCTCCCTCCTTGCTCGGTTGCCATCTGTTAACTGTGCTTTTGACTAAAAGCCACTGTCTTTCAGAAAGCATCTCTACATAGCTTACTGGTACTCCTCCTTTACTTCCCATGTTCCAGGAGCTATGCACCCCCCTCCTCACCAACCCCCATTTCAGGCCTAAGGATAGTAATCTCCACTATTCCTAGCCTTACACTAACCCATGTGATTTCCCTAACTCTGCCTATATTATCCTCAAATGACCCAATTTGAGGTGCCATGTGTTTCCTGCTGTGATCTTAACTGATACAAGGACAAAGATGGTTTCCTACTCATCTCTGGAGCCTCACATCTAGCATAGTGCTTGGCACATAATAGTTACTCAATAATAGTTGAATAATTAATGGGGGGGGGGGAGTATCATCCTGCTGAAGTTAGCCATGTCTGAGATAACAGAAAGTGGTAGTAATTAATGAACTAATTAAATTTAGGTTCAAGAGGAGATAGAAGGAGATGCAGAAGTAGGAGATTAGTCTCCACAGGGGGACTCAGAATTCATTAGGATTAGAAAAAGAGGGGATGGTCTAAATCTTCCTGGTAGTTTTATAAGTTCACCTTTGGCATGTGTAAGAAGGTTGGAACAATTAATGTGAAAGATGGAAGATATAGAATAAAGAACTGTCAGTTAGTAGGAAAAGCTGAGTTGATGTTAGTGTTTTTTTCACATTTGCATATTTTTATAGTATGTCAGGGCAGCAATTCTTTCCCTTGGATGCAGAAACAGAATTAAAATAAACATTGTATTGAACGCTTTCACATGTCAGGCATGTGGTAGGATCTGGAGATACAGGCATGAATAGACACAATTTCTATCCTTAAAAAGTTCACATTGGATAGAGGAAGACCAACACATAAACAGAGCATTTCAAAGTTACCTGTTAAGTATTGTGGTCTGAGGGAAATGCCAACAGGAAGGGTTTTCTAACCCAACCTTGGGGACAGAATGGGAAAGAAATCCAGAAAGACTTTCTGAGGAGGTAAGCTCTCTGAGACTCAGTCAGGTGAAGAAGGGCAGCCTAGAGTTGAAGTACAGTGAAAAGAAAAGAAGGTCAAAGGAGATAAAAGCATAGGACCCCTTCATCCAACCCCTGGCCCAATTTCTAAACACCATGACCTGCTTAGAAAACACTATTGTTTTTATCATTAGTTTTAATTACAAAAGATACCATTAAAAACATGGCTGTAAATAGTTCAAAGAAACCAAAAGAGATTTTTGGAATAAAAATAGGAAATCTGTTTTCACTTCATTATCAATCCTCCTCCATTCCTCAGAGATAAAGCCTGCTAACAGATAAGTAGGTTTCCCAGATTTTCTTCTATGTGTGGTGGAATAATAATAATATTGTGGTATATTAATTGGAATGATTTGTCTTCAATATTTGTCAAAGACAAACCGTTGATAATTTGGGGGGGTGCGTAATTCTTGTTTATTTGTTGACTCCTTTAGTCCTACATAGACTAAAGGACCCTAAGGATTAAGCTACTCATGACCAAAGCTTTTGATTCCAAAGAAAGGTATTTTCAGTTCCAAAATTTTGATGTTATGGATAAAAATCAAAGCCCTGAAATATTTGGTGCTTAATGCTCATGGCATGACCAGAAGTTTGGAAATAGAATGGATGAAGAGCCCATCTTCCTGACACCAGAGACTAGATAGGAAGTCAAGTGGTAGAAGGAACAGGAGGTGGGGGGCAGGGGTATGTATGTGGCTCAGGATGACAGACAGGAGGAAGCAACCACCTTCCTTTCTGTGAGCAGCAGAGAGCCAGCAAGAGGCCAGGCAGTGTCTGCAGAGCGTGCAGCAGCCATTTGAAGAAGCAGAACCAAGAAACACTTAGCTGTTCTTCTGGTCGCCCTAAAGACAGCAGCCCTGGACAGCATCAGTTGTACAGCATATATGATATCTGTTCATGCCCCACAGCTTTGCCCTTCTCAAGGCCCAGGCTGTTTGTAGGCTTCTAAGATGAAAAGTGGAACCAGGCTACATAAGAAGAGTTGATGTGGTAAAGCAAACCCCAGCATCCATAGGAAACAGTTTGAGACTTCTCTATGACCTGGACGGAGGGGACCACAGCCCAATATACATTTGTACACAGATGCAGAATATTGTTTAGCACTCATTGACCATACTACATAGACTAAGCCATAATTTAATAGTTGTAACTTTCAGCACCTAGAGCAGGAAGGACAAAGTAAATCCTAAACAAATATTTGTTTAAGTGAACAACATATGGGTGATCTTTCCACACAGAACATTCAGATTTCCTTTGTTCTTTTAATTGGCTGCATAGTATGGTATAATCTATTTAATTATTTCCCTACTAATAAACATTTCAGCAAGGGTATTTCTGTAGATTAGATGCAATTGCTGAGCCAAAGTATATAGACAGTTTGATAGATATAGTCAAATTGTCCTGCAAATAGGATATACCAATTTATACTCCTGCCAAAGGTAAATGATATGACAGCCAATGTTGATTGGGAGTTTATTGTACCCAAGGCAATTTCCCAAATATTCAGCATGGATTGATTAGCTTATTCCTTTAAAAAACCCTTTAATATGGGTATTTTCATCTTCATTTTACATAGTATTTAGAACCTGAAGCATAGTCAAGTCAAATAATTTGACCAAAATCATGGGTTAGTAAATTGGATACCAGAACATATGCCCTTAACCATGTGCCTCTCCAAGGAAGGGTATCTATTTCCCCACATCTTCAGTAATATTAGGATTTATACATTTTGTCAATAATGTGGGTGAACATAATATATGGGCTGGCAGGTCCAAGTGGATGTAAAGGATTAAAGATTAGAAAGTTGCCTCCATGTGGCTACTACTCTAGTAGATGCAGATTTTAATATTTTTGTGACTAAACAAAAAGTTCTAAAGTTCTTGCTGATCATGTGAGAGTATCAGTTGGAGACCTGAATTGCAGACAATAGAATCCACTATAACTAGTTTCAATAGAAATGGACTTATCATTGCTATCTGAGTTTACAGAATTTCCAAGAGGGCCAGAACCAAGTTTGGTGTCCACACAGCCAGGAACAATGCTGCCAAGAGAAACACCCAACCACACCAGGAGGCTGTACAATACCAGGAACCCTGTCAACTGCTGCAGATACCACTGGCCATGGGACAGCTGTGCCACCATCCAGTTGCCCTGGAAGGATCAGTCTCCATCACAGGATTCTATCTCCTCAAGGGCTGTCAGCTCATATTGTTCTGTTCACCTTCAAAGTTTCTCACGGACGCTACTTGCAGTGACATCTGAGAAATAGATTTTTTACTTTCTAGCCCCTGAGGTACAATTGAGAAGAGTTCAGAGTAGTTTCTCTACAACTGACAGATTCTGCTACAAATACACTAGTCCCACCTTATCCCCCTTAGAGGATGCCTGAAATTATGGATAGTACTGAATCCTGTATATGCTATGTTTTTTCTATACATACATACCTATGATAAAGTTAAATTTATAAAATAGGCACAGTAAAATGTTAATGAAAATAACTAATAAAAATAGAACAATTATAACAATATACTGTGATTAAAGTTATGTGGATGTGGTCACTCATTTCAGGGAATCCCTTCCTGAAGTCTTTGTATAGCCTCAATGTTTCCTGGAGCAACATGTTGCCTGTTGCTCAAAACGCATTTTGTGTTCATGCCTTTCACCCACAAAGTTAATGCCTTTTCCATCTTCGCTGAACACTTATCACTGTAGCCATAAGTTTTGCAGTTAGAGGTGTGACAACCAAACTAGCACAGATTTCTTTTTCCTTCATAATTTCACAAAGATTTGTATTTGCTCTTACCATAGATTTTAACAACCTCAGCATAGGGTCTTTCTCTTTCCTTATTGAGAACTTTCACCTTTTCACTCAGAGGAAGCACTTTACAGCATCACTACTGTATTTACCAACATCACTACTCTTGTGCTTTGGGACCATTATTAAATAAAATAAGGGGTGACTTGAACACCAGCACTGCGATGCTGGGACAGTCCTTCTGATGACCTAGCCAGCTCTGAAATGACTAAGGAGAGTGGATACAGCATGGATACACTGAACAAATGGATGACTCGAGTCCCCAGGGGATCTCGTTAGATATCATGAAACAGTTGTGATGGCACACAATTCAAAACTAAGGAATTGATTATTTCTGGAATTTTCCATTTTATATTTTTGAATCTTGGTTGACCATTGGTAACTGAAACCACAGAAAGCAAAAGTGTGAATAAGGGAGGAATACGATACTGGTAAACATACTTTTTCTCCCTAAGCGTTCAATAAAATTTTGTCCTCTGAATGATAAAAACAATGTGGTCTAATATGCCTTTATTTTTGCTGAATTGGCCTTCTTGCAATTTGTCATACAAATGAGGGCAAAGCTATGAGTGAGAACCAGTGGCTCTAGCTGAGAGAACAAAGCATGGAACTGGAAACTGGCAAAGATTAAACATTTCCAAGATAACTGACTACCCGTTAATACAGATGTTAATCGTGCTGGGTATCAGTGGCATTGTCCCCCCAGCATGGACTTCTCCAGTCCTGAGAAGTGCACTCCTGCCTTCACTCCCATCTATGGATGGCTACTATGGGACCTTCCTTATTTATTCGTGCTCTTTATAGTTTTTGCACCACTACAGCTCCCCAACCAAATGTGACCAACCTGGGGGAAGGCACCTGGCCCAAGCTAAGACAATAAATGCCTTTACTAGTAGTTTTGAATTTGTGACTCACTGGTGGAACCCATAAGATATGAAACTAAAGAGCAATTGGTAGCCTCATCCCTTGCATGTCAAGGAAGCCAGTTTGCAGTGAAAGAATTAAGCCAACCCAACTGAGGGAAGCATGCAAGGAGAGAAAGTTCTAGAAGTATTCAAGCTTCTGGTTCAAGAGTCTCTGAGTCCCAGTTGCGTGACAACCTCTTGTGTGTCACATGTCTGATCAAGTTTAAAACACCATCAGTTAAAAGATGTAGCACTAAGGGCCCTAACTGGGTAGCTCAGTTTGTTAGAACATTGTCCCTATACACCAAGGTTGTGGGTTCCATTTCTGGTGAGGGAACATACAAAAATCAACCCATGAATGCATAAATAAGTGGAATAGCAAACCAATGTTTCTTTCTCTCCTTTACTCTCTCTAAAACTAAAAAGAAAATTTTTTATATGTACCATTATGTTATACATGTATTTTATATAAAGCACTTGCAATTAAAGTACAATGTGCTATAAATTGTTACTCATTTTATTTCAGAGACTAGAGGTGCACAAAATCATGCATGTGTGGGGTCCGGCTGTCCAGCCCTGATGGGGGCTGATCGGGGCTGGGTCAGCAGGGGAGAGGGAATGCAGGAGTTTGGCTGCTGGCCCCACCACCGATCCGGCAAGATTGGGGCCAGGCCAGTGGGGGTGAGGGGTTGCGGGAGGTGGGTCAGCCCCAGCCCCTCCCCCATTAGTAGTCTATTGAATATATACCATATCTTATTTATCCATTCATGTATTAATGAACATCTAGGTTACTTCCATATCTTGGCTATTACATGTAATGCTTCAATGTAATAGGGGTGTATATATCTTTTTGAATTAGTGTTTTTGTTTTCTTCAGATAAATACCTAGAAGTGGAATTCCTGACTTATATGACAATTCTATTTCTAATTTTTGGAAGAATCTCCATAGTGTTTTCTCTAGCACTAATTTATAATCCCACAAACAGTGCATGAAGATTCCTGTTTCTTCTCATCCTCACCATAAAATTGTAATGCAAATTTTTAGAATTAATGAAACAGAGTTGTCATTCAACTCCTCCTTGGTGTCTAAGCAAATTCAAGTTGGCTTGCTTGACTTACAATAACAAGAATAATTAATATAGTATAGACTTACATATGTGAATATAATGCAAAGATAACTTCTGGCCTGGGAATAGAATATTGTGAAAAAGACATAACAGTAAGTATTTCTTCAGGGAGAAATTATTTCATGCAAGGATTATAAAGAAAGAGCATAAATTACTTGAAGTAATTGTCAGTGTCCCCATTTGCTCCAGTATTACTTGGAAGGACTCTAGAGACCCATTTTGAGGTGAAGAATTGATGACAGTAACAACAATTTCAAGCAAGTGAACTAAGATATTTTCCTATAATTTTCAAACATAATTTTGAATACTGATTAGTATACATGAACAAATTTTCAAGAATTAGCCAGTCCTCAGAATCCATCCTTCTAATATAATTAAATTGTATTCTAACAATCAGTGATGAAAGAATGATTCAAACTAAAGAAAGCTGTGAAAAAAGAAAACTTGGAAACTCGATAAATAAGCAAAATTTTCTTTGGTAACAAAACAATTTGGAAACTCAGATTAACCTTTGTCAGAGTAGGTAAAGGGCCCTGTAAGAAAGCCTACAAAAATGTATAAAATCAAACCACCAAAAAAAAATGTATAGAGCTAAACAAGAATTCATTTGCATGTGTCCAACTGTCCTGTAGCCCATTTTACTTTAAATTTGGCTTATGATCTTGCCTCTGCCATGATGTGAGCTGTGAACTCACAGAGTCTGCCAGATGGCAGTGGGATGCCCATTAGTTATGCATCACACATCCTGATCAAAACTGAAAGAAATTATGCTCAGATTGAAGAGAGATGCTCAAGAGTAAGGCAATGATTAGAATTTTCTGTATTTTTACAGAAGATTTCACATGATCATTGTCCATAAATAAACTCATTCTTATGATCTGCGGACCCAAATCTGGGATAACTTCCAAAGGAACGCTTCTCATGGTTTGGGTCAAAACGTGCATGTTCCCATGATATTCATTAGGGAATGCCATAGAGCTGATGATACTCTTTCAAGGTTATCTCGCAAAGTCTGAGAATCAAAGTGTAAGCTAATATATTAAATGTTGTGCCTTTCAGAGAAGGTCTGTTCTGGAATAGGTACTGGGGAGGAAATAAAGGAATTCAGTTGCAAAGGAAGCTTACTAGAATCTTGGAGAGTGGGCTTGATGAAAATAAATGGGAAATGCAGTGCAGAAATCCTGCTAATGAGAAAGATTCTAAGTAGTTCTTTGAAAGGAGCTGAAGGACCCAAAGTGTATAAAAATTGTAAAGTTTATAATATTTGAAATAAAATATAAGATTGTGTTTGTTGCTCAACAAAATCACGAGACTGCATTGTAACTATACATTACCAGTTTTCTGCTAAGCAGAAGACATTTATCTCAGGGGCTTGTTCTAATTTCCTCTCTTGAGAAAAAAATCTTCCTGTTTGTTGCTTAAGAAGAGCCAATCACTGTTAATGTGTTCATGGAAGCTAGTTCTAGCTCTGCTTTGAATTGTTTTTTTGGCAAGGAGAAAATAAGTTAATACTCCCTGACCTCGATTTCCCCATCTACAAAACAAGAATAAAAATGCCCGTCTTTCCCCACCCACTGAAATGACGTGAAGAAAAATGTCAGAGAATGACATTTCAAAGGGGGAAAGCCCTGTCTCAGATGAAGAGAAGGAAAAAAATCTTTTTCCTATCCCCAAACTGTCTGAGAAAGCTAGACAAAATCAACAGATATTCACCATGTGTCTGTTATAACTCCCAAATCAGCTCTGAGAGTAGTTTATAGACCACAAAATGCAAATGCAATAGTAGAAGTAGGGAAAATAGTGCTGGGGTCCAGGGAGAATGTGGCCAAATAGTCATGAGGGATGCACTGTAGAGCCCTACTCTAATGAAGCATCCAGCCTAGTGCCCTGGACAGTCCTGGCGCTGCAGTGTCCAAGCCTGGTTCTGCATCCTAATCGTCTAGGAAGCCCTCTAAGAACACAATCTCATGGTGTCTCTCCCAGAACCAGTGAACTGGAGCATATGGAAGGAAGAGCGTAGACTAGTAGAGGTGATCTGATGATGTCACTGGACTTCCCATTGAACTTGCATCAGTGTCAATGTGCCCTGATTTATGTTCAGCAAGATTTTTTTTGAATAGAGAATTGAACATCTAAAATGAAATAAACCTTTGACTTTGAAAAACCATGGCTTCCTCATAGTCAGGAAATTATTTCTAGACTTTCATCTATTAATTTATTCATCTATTCATTCAACACGTATTTATTGTATGCTTATTGTGGCCCTAGGTCTTAGCAGTGAATACAGTGAAGTTTCAGGTTTTATGAAGTCTCAGGTTTTATGAAGCTAACATACACTGGCCATCCAGGCCTCCAGCTTTTGGTGTGTTTTTGGTGTATTTTACTCTTTAACTGAACCAGATGTTCTTCCCATAATTCCACACATTCCTTATTACCCCACCCCCTTCCTGCCACCCTCTCATCCTTTCAGAAAGTCATTTCTACTTAGTCACAAACACAGATTTTAACATGTGCTCATCTGAAGTATATTAGTCCTTTCATATTTCTGCCATTGGTTTTGAACCAGGCGGTACAGTCAAACAAGTATGTCTGTGTAACATGTGCTTGTTCCCTTGTTTCGTTTTCTTCTGTTTTATATTCAATATGACATGTGGGAAGTATGTCTTAGAGCAGGATGTTTACATGTCGGTGCCTTGGGTAGATATGATTTGATGGGCAACATAGACATAAGCAATCAATCAACAAATGCATATGGAGACAGTCCTGAACATGGAAAACAATGTCTTCATTCTCAAGAAGCATATCAAGTCTCTTGTAAGGGACAACTCAGTAAAGGTGCCCATGATCTACTCTTTCTGTTCAGTAATTTAAGAAGAGGAGAAGGAAGATTTTCAAGGTTACAGGTAAGTTATTTCTTCTTGGACTCCAAAGCCAAAAAGACTGCCTCAGCATGAACAATTTCACATTAGGTTCCATATGTGTGATGGCAAGAACAGGACTAGTGGACACTTAGAGAGATAAACTTTTATTCTTCCTGGTGGATATCGCATCAGCTTTGGGCAGGATGGAAATAAGGTTAACTCTAGATAAAACCACCCAAAGGGAAGGTGGCCCTCTGAGTGTCTCTTTGTCCTCTGTTTCTCCTGCTCCCCCTCAGGTGGGCTTTCTTGTGGCTGTGTGTCCTGCCTTCTTACTAGGGTCAGCATGTCAAACTCCCATCATGCGGGCCACATGCAGCCCATAATGAATATTTTTGGGGCCCAGCCAATATAACGGTAAGTAAAAAACGTTTTAATAAAAATTTCATAACTTAATTTTTACAATATCCTGTTATACATAATTATTAATAATGAACTACAACGTTCGCTAATGACTGATTACTATAATCATCTTGCATTCATTTGCCTAACTCACCTTACATGCAGATGCACCCTTTCTCTCCACTAATACTAGCAGCGAATATTTTAGCAGCTGATTGCCATGTCATTACTCTTGGACTGACTTGTTTGGTGTACACAACAAGAAATATTTCGCTTTTGGAGAACAAAAAAATATGTTTATTTGCATTACACTTACTAATTTGTGCAGTTATTCAGTGTCTGGTAAGGTAATGTTCAAGAAAAAATGTTAATTTTTATTGAAACGTTCTATTATCTTATGTTAATGATTACTCACTTATTTCAACCCTTTGTATTCATCATGTCTCTATAAAAATAAACCTATGTTTCTTTGAAAATTGAAGCTTTGGTTTTTTTGTGGCCCACATAAACTTAAACCTTGTTTATTTGGCCCATGTTAGCCTTTGAGTTTGACATGCTTGTACTAGAGTATGAGGATTCAGCATTCAGACCCACCTACAACTTCCATTCATTAACAGAGTGGATCCAGCTGCTCCAGAATGTAGCTGGCCAAAGAGAGAAGGTGCCTTTTTCTAATAGAGAATGACCACTGTCCATGTAAGGAGTCTACCAATATCTCCAACGACCCTACAAGATCTTCTTGTGATTTCGCCACCACCAAATTTAGCCTCTCCAATCCAGAGTCCTTGACATTGCTGATAAATTTTAGCAGATCAAGTAAACAGTTTCATTCTAATCAGCCAATGGGAAAAGAGCCATGGAAAATCAAGACACAAATCCTCTCCCTCTCTTAGGTGGCATCTGTGAATTATTATACCCTCTAAAGACAATGTCCCAACCTTTGTTCTCTAGCCCAAAGAAATGACTCTTAAGAAACTTTTAGTCAGAATACAAAGGAATGTTAATATTACTCATTCATAGTTGAAGGTGAAGTAAAAAGAAAGAAGGTCAAATAGTCATAATAATGTTTTGTCAAAATAGCAAATATAGAATATAGATGCAGACAAAGAGCAGCTCCTAAAACTCATGAGGAAGAGGTTAGCTGTAGGGTAGGTAACTTAAATGCTGATCTGCTTCTTAGAACCTCCCTCTGAGATCACCCCACAAATTCCAAACCAAGTTCTTTCAGAGCACAACAGCCCACTGTGACCAAACTCCCCGCTATAGGCCATCCCCAAGCCCAAACTAGTTCAATAAAAAAATTTACTGACTTTCTTCCAAGCCTTCTTCGGCAGAAAAGAAAAAAAATTAATATATACTCAAAGTAGCATCTATACTTTATAAACTCTCTACCATAGTTTAAGTTGAAAAAGTTTTTACACTACTATGATGTGTAAATAAATTATTTCCCTATATGTTTCCAATAAAATAACCTTGGAGTTTAAAATTTTTTTCTAATAAAATGTTGGGGAAAATAACCTTAAGGATTAAATATCAATTATTTGCCCTTAAACCAAGGGCATACTATTTTTCTTTGAGCCCTTAAATGATCATTGAGTAACTGAAGGACAAAAATCATAGTATTTCTGTCTTTTCATAAGAGCTACGGTTTTATTTTAAGCAGCTTAAGATATAAAAAGAAAATTTTATCCTGATCAAAGGAATGTGATCATTATCTAATCTAATACAAGAGAAACACGCAAATTAGTGTCACTCTGCTACACCTAAGCCACGCCCATCAGCCAATCAGAGCAACTATATGCAAATTAATCAAGCCAAGATGGCTGCCGGCAGCCACGAAGCTGGAGCAAGCAGGAGGCTTGGTTGCCCTGGCAATGGAGGAAGCCAAGCTTTCTGTCTGCCCTGGCCAGCTGTGGCCTCCTCTCAAGGCAACAAAGTTTCAATTATAGAAGATAAATAAACCCCAGATACGTGCTTCCAGCCAGCCTGGCTGGGAGCTTGGGTCACTGGGGACCTTGGCCAGCCTGCAAATAGTCATCAGCCCCTCACTCAGGCTGGCCAGGCACCCTAGCAGGACCCCCCTTCCCTGAAGGGGGTATGGCCAGCCTGAAAATGGCCCTCAGCCCCTCACCCAGGCTGGCTAGGCACCCCAGTGGGACCCCTTTCAGGGCAAACCAGCCAACCCCCACCCATGCACCAGTCCTATATCCTATATAATAAAAGGATAATATGCAAATTGACCCTAATAGCAAATGACTGGGAATGACTGGTCACTATGACACACACTGACCACCAAGGAGCAGACGCTCAATGCAGGAGCTGTCCCCTGGTGGTCAGTGTGCTCCCACAGGGGGAGCTCTGCTCAGCCACAAGCCAGGCTGCCAGCTGCCAGCACAGCGGTGGCAGCAAGAGACTCTCCCTCCTCCTTAGCAGCACTAAGGATGTCTGACTGCAGCTTAGGCCTGCTCCCTATTTGCAAGTGGACATCCCCTGAGGGCTCTCAGGCTGCCAGAAGGATGTCTTGACTGCCAGCTTAGGCCCGATCCTCTGGGTAGAAAGCCTAAGCCAGCAGGTGGATATTCCCCAAGGGATCCCAGATTATGAGAGGGCACAGGCTGGGCTTGGCTGAGAGATCCCCCCTCCAAGTGCACAAATTTTTGTGCACCAGGCCTCTAGTCTATATATATAAAAGCCTAATATGCAAAGTGTCCCCTCGGGAGTTCAACCAATCGGGAGTTCAATCACTTGCTATGATGTGCACTGACTACCAGGGGGCAGTGTGGAATGAAGGAAGGCCCAGCTGGCAAATGGGAAAGGGAGGCCCCAGCCAGCAAATGGCAGCAGCTAGGGACCCTACCTGTGCATGAATTTTGTGCACTGGGCCCTCTAGTTTATGAATAACTTGTTAGCAAAGGTGGTTACCTTTCTTATGTAGAATTTACCTGATATATTAGTATTCTAGAGCTGCTGTAACTTGGTGTCTTAAAATAAGAGGAATTTATTGTCTCAGAGTTCTGGAGGCTAGAAGTTGAAATCAACTTGTTGTCAGAACCATGTTCCCTCCCAAACCTTTAGGGAAATTCTCCCTTGCTTCTTCTAGCTTCTGGTAGTTGTCAATCTTTAACATTCTTTGACTTCTAGATACATGTTCTGACCTCTGCCTTGACATTCTTCTTGTGTCTCTGTGTCTTTGCATGGCCAACTTCTTATGAGGCTACCAGTCATATGGGGTTAAGGGCTCACTCTATTAACTATATCAGAATGATCCTATTTCCAAAAAAGTCTCATTCTAAGGTACTGGTGGTTAGGACATTGAGATATCTTTTTTGGGGGGTGGAGGGACACAATTCGACCCATAACATTTGGCATCTGCAATTTTATTTGAGAATGACTTGGAAACTAGATCTTGCTGTCTGGAGAAGTTGGCTACTCAGTTGAAACCAGTGATCCATAGGCCCCTGGGCTCCTATTTAGAGTGGCATGCACTACAGAAGGATAATTGAATCCAGAGTATAAACATTTGAGTTAGAAATTCAGCTCAGCCTCCTAGAAGGTGTGACACTTTGAGCTTATCTATAACTCTCTGTGTCAAGTTTTTCAGAACGTTAGAAACATCTATATATTCCAGAAGTAAAAGTGACTACCCTATTTGTCGACTGTAAATAATTTTTAGAATTTTTAAAAGGAGAATATATATTGTAAAATTAAAATATTTTAATGTATAAAGCATAAGGCTTTATAATCTGCAAAGAACTCACAAATTAAGATGCCATTATATTTATTTTTTAATGATGCCGTTATATTTAATAAACCATACCCAACAACTTCAAAATACTACTATTCCTTCTAAAGTGCCTGCCATCCACCTTATATTTCGCTTGTGTGTATAGAGCATTGGAGGCAATTGTTCATAGAACTCTCACAGTTCCATATTCTACCTCTTTTCTCCTTTTTACCTTTCACTTTTTACATTTGTTTTTATGTTGTTGTTGTTTTTCTCTTAGGGCTTTTTCTCCACTCAAGGGCAATCTTGAAAACACACAGGTTGCTCTAATTTACATGTCTATCCTTGAATGAAGGTTTTATCTCATGTATGTGTGTATGTGTGTGTGTGCTTGCACGCACCTGCATGGCTGTGGAAAGGAGTGACCAGCAAGCAAGAGAAGTGAATGCTTTATTACATGTATATCTGCATATAATTATCACACCATATACATCTATTTATCCATTAAACATTTACTAAGCGTGTACTAAGTGCTAAGCATCAAAAAACCAAAGGAAAAAAATCTCCTCTCAAGATGTTCACATTTTCATGGAAGAGAGAAAAATGGAAAACAATAGGAAATAGAAAACAATAAGAAATCAGGAGAGTTTCATTTTAATTCACATATTTTGGAAAAGGAGAGAAGGAGACATCTAAGTCTATCTGGATGTCTGGTCTAATTCACTACGAAGTCTCACTCAGATAGAGCAGCGGTCGGTATGCTATTCTGCCAGATAGTATTTTCAGCTTTACAAGTAACTGTCTTTGTCACCACTATCCAACTCTGCCCTACTAGCCTGAAAACAACCATAGACAATATGAAAACAAGTGTATTTAGCTATCCTATATAATAAAAGCCTAATATTGACCAAGCAGCAGAACAACCGGTCACTTTGATGCACACTGACCACCAGGGGGAGGACACTGAATGCAGGAGCTGTTCCCAGCCTACAGGCTCCAACTGGCAGCAGCTGCAGGGAGTGGGGCTGACAAGTGAGTGGGGCCAGGCCAGCCAAGGCTGGTGCCAGTGAGGGCCTACCCAGTTGCCCAGAGATTGGCCCTGATTGCCAGCCAGGCCCAGGGACCCTACCTGTGCACAAATTTCATGCACCAGGCCTCTAGTGATCTAATAAAATGTTATTAATGGAAACCAAACTTTGAATTTTCATTTAATTTTTCATATGTCATGGGATATATTCTTCCTTTTTTCCCAACCATTCCAAAATGTCAAATGTGTAAAAATAATTTTTGATGGCATGCTGTACAAAAACAGACTGTGGATCAGATTTGGCCCAGGGTCCAGTTTGCCCATCCCTGACCTAGATTATTGTCACAGTCCTGGCCCCTCCAATACATTCCCCATACCTCAGCCAGGAGTCCTGCTAAGACCAAATCTTATCATGTTACAACTCTGTTGCAATGGCTTTTCTTTGCCTCCAGGTTAAATTCTAAATGTCTTGATGACTATTTATAATATTCTTGCCCAGCCAGTATGGCTCAGTGGTTGAGTGTTATTCCATGAACCAAGAGGTCCCCAGTTTGATTTTGGTCAGGGCACATGCTCAGGCTGCAGGTTCGGTCCCCAGTAAGGGGCATGCAGGAGGCAGCTGATCGATGTTTCTCTCTCATCTATGTTTCTCTCTCTATTCCTCTCCTTCTTCTCTCACTAAAATCAATAAAAACATATTTTATAAAAAAATTCTTCACAATCCCCTGCTGAATCATTTTCATTTCCTTCAATGAGCCATGCTTGCATGTTCCCTGCTCCCATTCGATGTTGCCTAAACAATTCCCACTCATTCCTCTCTTAATTCCCTTCTCCAGGAAACCTTCCCTAAACTCTGCCCCAAGCCTGGGTTAGGTGTCCTTCCAGTATTTTGATAGCACTGTGTATTGCTTCACATTGCAGCACTTATTATATTATAATTATTAATACATAGTTATGCTATTATTTTTCATATTTTTTAATTAATTTCGAGAGGAAGGGAGAGGGAGAGAGAGAGATGAAACATCGATGATGAGAAAAAATTGTTGATCGGCTGCCTCTTACACACTCCACACTGGGGATGGAGCCAGCAACCCAGGCATGTGCACTGACTGGGAATAGAACTCTGACCTCCTGGTTCATAGGTCGATGCTCAACAACTGAGCCATGTTGGCCAAGCACGTTATACTATTACTAGAGGCCTGGTGCACGAAATTCGTGCATGGGAGGGTCCCCTTAGCCCAGTCTGCACCCTCTCCAATCTGGGATCCCTCTTGCAATCTGGCACTGCTTGTTCCTAAATGCTCCCTGTCTGCCTGCATGATTGCCCCTAACCACTTTGCCTGCCTGCCTGATCACCCCTAACCACTTCTGCCCCAGCCTCCACCACTGTGGCTTTGTCTGGAAGGATGTCCAGTCTATCCGGTCTAATTAGCATATTACCCTTTTATTACTATAGATTGTAATTCTCTATTTGCTAGCCTATATCTTCAAGCTTGATGTGAAATGAGACTACAGAGATAACTGAGAACTTACAGGCTAAAATAAGGAATTCAGCTTTAACTCTTCATTCAATGGGAAATTTTAGAAAGACAACAATTGTTGAGTTTACATTTTAGAAAGCTCACAGAAATCTCACTGCCCATGTATATAGTCTAGAATTTAATTAAAGTTTCTGGAATAAAATAGACTAGATCATTTTTGGCAGTAGAGTTGACTGGACTTTGATGCCAATTTCACATGAGGAAATAAATTTGAAGTCTGCAGCAACAGTTCATATAAAAAATAAAGACCATGTGAATTAAGAAAATGTTAGTGAGCCCTGGCTCAGTGGCTCAGTAGGGTGGACATCGTCTCATACACCAAAGGTTGTGGGTTCGATTTCTGTTCAGGGCACATACGTAGGTGTGGGTTCCATTCCTGTGCTTACGAGGGGCAACCAATTGATACCGCTTTCTCTTTCTCTTTCTCTAAAATTAATGAAAACATATACTTGGGCCTTAGCCAGTTTGGTTCAGTGGATAGAGCATCGGCCTGAGGACTGAAAGGTCCCCGATTCAGTTCCGGTCAGGGGTACATACCTCAGTTGCGGGCTCCCAGCCCTGGTCGGTGGCATGCAGGAGACAACCAATAGATGTGTCTCTTTCACATCAGTGTTTTCCTGTGCCTCTCCCCCTCTCCTTTCCACTCTAAAAATCAATGGAAAAAATATCCTTGGGAAGGATTAAAAAAAACCAACAACCTATACTTGGGGTAAGATTTTTTTAAAAAGAAAAGAAAATGTTAGTGAAAACATAGTGGAAGTGTATATTTGAAACTCAGGGAAAGTGGCCAGGTTGGAAATACAGAATTAAAATAAGTCACACCCTATAGATTATATGTTGTCTGATTCACTAGTCACATATGGCTATCACATATGGCTATTTAAATTTCAATTTAAATTAATTAAATGGGTAAAGGGAATCAAAGCTACAAATTTCCAGTTTTGAAATGAGTAAGTTGAGTAGATGTAATGTATAGCAAGGTGATTATAGTTAACAATTCTGCATTGCCAAAAATAAGTAAATAGAACAAAAAGTTCAATTCATTGGTCACACTACCTATAGTTCATGTGATCATCAACCACATGTGGCCATACTGTATTTGATAGTGCAGAGTTATAGAACATTTTCATTGTTGTAGAAAGTTCTGTTGGAAAACACTGCATTGACAGTAGCTGAAGTTTAGCTAAGGTCAAGATGTCCAGGGAGTTACTCAAAAAGTTAAAGATAGTGCTACCATATGACCCAGATATTCCACTGTTAGGTATATATCCAAAAGGGTTGAAAGCAGGGACTTGAACAAATATTTGTATACTAAGGTCATGACAACATTATTGACAAAAGCCAAAAGGTGAAAGTAACCCAAGAGTCCATCAACAGATGAATAAACAAAATGTGGTGTATACATACAATGGACTATTCCAGTCATGAAAATAAATGAAATTTTGATATATCTCACAGCATAGATGGACTTTACAAACATAATGCTCAGTGAAATAAACCAGACACAGAAGAACAAATATTATATAATTCCATTATATGAGATACCTAGAGTAGTGAAATTCATAGAGACAGAAAGTAGAAGAGTGATTGCCAAGGACTAGTGGGGGGCGGGGGTTATTGTTCAATAGGTACAGGGTTTCTGTTGGGGAGGGAATAATAAAAAAGGTTTGGGGATAGTGGTGGCAAGTTACACAACATTGTGACTATTTACTTACAAGTGGTTAAAATGATAAATATTGTGTTATGTGTATTTTGCTTTAATAATAATTAAAAAATATCAAGAAGAGATTTTTAAAAGAATAAAGAAGAAAATGAAGCCATCAAAGAGATCCAGAAAGTCAGGGGAAGAACAGTAAACAAGAGGTAGTGCTGTCAAGGAAACCAAGGTGGAGAAGAAAAAGTAATTTTCTACCCACAGGCCCATTTATAGTAAGTTGCCAACAATGTTCCCTATTTAAAACCCACAAGAAAGAGGTATAACCAGACTACCAACTATACAAAGGTAGCTTGTGTTCCGCTGTGTCCTCCTATTCCAGATCTCACTCCAATCATTGCCTATGTGAACCGAGCATCTTGACTCTACTTCTCTTCTTCAGCTTGCATTTTCAAGGTTTTTTTTTATTTTCTGAGAAATGAAAGAATGTAGCTCATAACTTTACTTTCGCTTGTGGAAATGTTTTCCTACATGGCATTGTTTCAATGCCAATCCAATGTGTTAGGTTCAAAACTAATGAAAAGGAAATGGAAAGTAAATCTGAAGGCAGTGGTGAGGCAGCATCATTCTTCCATCTCTCCTTACCCTCACGTGGAAACAACAAGGGCATCTACAAAACCAAAAATTCCCAGACAAGATTTGCTACACAGATTGGTAACAGAGTAGCCTCATAAATCCCAAAATATTAATTGGGGCAAACCACCAATTGTGTGGTATGAGGAAGGAAGAAAGAACTGAGTGGTGCCTGTTGGACCTAAGAAACCCCAAGAGGCAGAAGATGGTGGGAATACAGACTGGCGCAGCCACTATGGAAACAGTATGGAGTTTCCTCAAAAATTAAACATGGAACTGCCATTTGACCCAGTGATCCCACTTCTAGGAATATAGCCTAAGAAACCTGAAACACCAATCAGAAAGAATGCATGCACCCCTATGTTCATAGTAGCACAATTTATACCAGCTAAGATCTGGAAACAGTCCAAGTGCCCATCAGTAGATGAGTGGATAAAAAGCTGTGGTACATTTATACCATGGAATACTATTCAGCAGTAAAAAAGCATGAAGGGACCCGGAAAGTATCATGCTAAGTGAAATAAGTCAGTCAGAGAAAGATAAGTATCACATGATCTCACTCATACGTGGAATCTAAGTAACAAAATAATCTAATGAACAGAGTGGATCCAGAGACATGGAAACATGGAACAGAGTGAGGACTCTCAGAGGGAAGGTGGGGGCGGGTGGATGGGTAGGAGGTAATTAACCAAAGACCTTGTATGCATATATACATGGCCCATGGACATAGACAATAATAGGTCAATGAGGGCCTGGGATTGGAGCAAGGTGGGGGAAAGGGGAGTGGCAGGCTGGAGAAGGTCAATGGGGAAAAAAGGGAAAATACATAATCTTATCTAATAAACAGAGAATATGCAAATTGACCATGGTGCTGTAACAGTCAAGATGGCTGCACCCACAGCAGAGGCTGAGTTCCTGTAATGAGCCTTAAGCAATCAGCAGGGACCTGAGGCTACATGGCTCTGGGCTGAGGCAGGGAACCTGAGGCTGCACCCCCCAACTGGTTGGGCTTGATGAGGGAACTCAGGCCATGCTCTCTGCCCCAGTGCTGGGCCAGAGGACCTGAGGCTATGCCCCCTGCCTGACAGGGCTTGACAGGGGACCTCAGTCTGTGCCCCCCGCCAGGTGGGACTTGACAGGGGTGGGGCCAGACAGGTCTGGATCTAGCCCAATGGGGGTGGGACCAGCCGGGTCTGGGTCTTGCATGATTTTGAGGTGCATGTGGGTGGGCGGGGACTCGACTCTGGTTCTCATGGCGTTCCCCAGACTCTGACAGGAGGAAGATTTTCATATACATTTTACTAATTTTCTTTCATCTCTGACACTTTTATTATATAGAGAAAGGGCAAATAGCAATATTAAAATATTTCCTTTAATTAATTCCCTTTTAATGTGCATGAATTTCATGCAGAGGGTCACTAGTACTTTCAATAATAAAGAATTAGTAAAAACAAAAAAAGATTAAAAATATTAAATTATATATCTACTAGAGGCCCAGTGCACAAAAATTTGTGCACTTGGGGGGGTCGCTCAGCCCAGCCTGTGCCCTCTCACAGTCTGGGACCCCTCAGGTGATGTCCACTTTCCAGTAGGGAGCAGGCCTAAGCTGCATTCAGACATGCTTAGTGCTGCTGAGGAGGTAAGAGAGGCTCCCGCCACCACCGCTGTACTGGCAGTTGGCAGCCTGGCTTGTGGCTGAGCAGAGCTTCCCCTATGGGAGCACACTGACCACCAGGAGACAGCTCCTGCATTGAGTGTCTGCTCCCTGTTGGTCAGTGTTGTGTCATAGTGACCAGTCATTCCCATTCGTTCTGCTGTTAGGGTCAATTTGCATATTACCCTTTTTTTATATAGGATATAGGACTGGTGCATGAGTGGGGCTGGCTGGTTTGCTGGATCAGGGTGGGGGGTCCCACTGGGGTGCCTGGTCAGCCTGGGTGAGGGGCTGATGGCTGTTTGCAGGCTGGCCACAGCCCTTTCAGGGTGGGGGGTCCCATTCGGGTGCCTTGCCAGCCTGGGTGATGGGCTGAGGGCCATTTTCAGGCTGGCCACACCCGCAGGCTGGAAGCAGGTATCTGGGATTTATTTATCTTCTATAATTGAAACTTTGTAGCCTTAAGCAGAGCTAAGGGCTGGCCAGGACAGACAGGAAGCTTTATTTCCTCCATCACCAGGGACAACGCCTCCTGCTTGCTCCAGCTTCGTAGCTGCTGCCATCTTTCTGATGGAGTGATGCAGTGAGGGTGTGATGGTTAATTTGCATATTGCTCTTTTATTAAATAGGATATAAAAGAGCCAGCAGATCTTCACTGTAGTGTGAGTGGACTGATGTGGGAAGGGCAGCTGAAACTGAGAGGTGTTTTGCCTTCTAGAGCAGATGAGAGCAAGGGGTGAGGAAGAAAGTCTGAAGGGATTGCAGCAGTCTCCATATGCCCCTCTCAAAACTGACCCTCAGGGTTCCCTTTTAAGACAGGAAGGCACCATCAAGGAACAGTTAGCAAAGGAACCCAAATTGATCAGGACAGGGGCAAGAGTGATGAAGGAAAGGAAAGGTCTAGACTAGACTGAAGTAGGGAGTGCAGAGGGCATGATAAGGAAATATCAGAGAGTGAGCTTCCATATTCAAGAGTTTTCATATTCCTTAGAACATGGGCCTCTGTGAAAGTAGACAAGTTTATCTGAACTCTCTTACTCCAGGAGTCCAGGAATACTAATTTCACATGCAAATGAGCAACAGAAGTGTATTGAAGACAGATATCACATAAAACTATTATAAGAATAAAAGAAAGTAAGGAGTATGAATGACTACCAAGATCACAGAAAAGTGACAAGCAAACATTACATGCCTCAGATTTACCAGATGAATAAAACCAGAGTCTGACCCAGACTGTGGATCCAGCTGCAAATCTTCCTGTCTTCAGGAAATAGAGGACAGAAGAAAATGATCAACTGTACCATGAGTGTGCAATCTGCCAGATTCCTTTAATTGAGTTCTCTGGAGCTACTATAACAAACGACTGCAAACTTGGTGGCTTAAAACAACAGAAATTTATTCTCACAGTTCTGGAGGCCGAAAGTCCAAAATCAAGATGTCAGCAGGGTCCCTAGCCATGTCCCTCAGTTCATTAGAGCGTCATCCCAATACTCCAAGGCTGTTGGTTCAATCGATCCCAAGTCAGGGCATGTACAAGAATCAATCAATAAACGCATAAGTGGAAAAATTAATTGATGTTTCTCTCCCTTCCTCTCTCTCTCTGAAATAAATTTTTAAAAATGTTTCACATGATTTCCTCTGTGTTTCTCCTTTGCTCTTCTCTTATAAAACAAATGACATTAAACTTAGGGCCCACTCTAGTCCAGAATAATCTCATTTTGAGATCCTTACATTAATTATTCTGCAAAGACCCCTTTTCTAAATAAGGTCAAATTAATTTTCCAGTGGACATACTTTTTGGGAGGGATGCCATTCAACTCACTACATTCTTCAAGATAAGTTCTAAGGTAAATAAAAAGGATGGATGAGGAACCATAGGTTAAGAGAATTAAAAAAGTATCAACATGTTTTTTTTTAAGTATATTTTACTGTTTTTTTACAGAGAGGAAGGGAGAGGGATAGAGAGTTAGAAACATCGGTGAGAGAGAAACATCCATCAGCTGCCTCCTGCACACCCCCCACTGGAGATGTGCCCACAACCAAGGTACATGCCCTTGACCGGATTCGAACCAGGACCCTTGAGTCCACAGGCCGATGCTCTATCCAGTGAGCCAAGCCAGCTTGGGCAACATGTTTTAAACGGGCAAGCTTGGAGATACATATTTGGGTGATGAAACTTCAGAAGGGGTGTAATGAATATGGGGCATATGAAATGGGTGCAGATCAAGTTCCATTTCTTGACCAGGGTGGTTACAAGAGTGTTCACTTTATGATAATTCATTCATCTAAACATTTGTTTTGTTTTCTGGATCTTTAATTATTTTACCATAAAGATCTGTTTCAAAAAAAGGCAAGGAAGTGCACACCTTTGAAACACCTTTCTTTTCCATCCAGTGTATTTTACCTTTTCGTTGGCTATAGATAATCTGAATGGTTTTTATCTAGAGATTCTTAACTTAGTTATATCTGCAAAGACCCTTTTTCCAAATAAGATCATAATCATAGGTTCTGGAGATTAAGACTTAAATGTATTTGGCAAGGGGGGGGGCATTCAATCAACTACACAGGCCAATTCTGGGACAACTGTCTGCCTTGGGCCACTGTCAGAACAAGGGAAAGGGGAGTAGTGATTGGCAAGAGCAGTCTGGCTCTAGTGCTGGAACAGTCTAACCTTTAAGGGAAGGTCAAGAGGGCTCAGACTTATGAGCCATCCAGAAGCTGGCCACTAACAGATGAGCAGTTAGAGAGCGAGAGCAGCAGAGCTGGCTTTATTTTATTACCCTAAACTTCTGAGTCGGGATTCTACAATCCCTACTCACCAGGACATGGCTGTGCTCCTACTCTTCGACAAAGCCAAGCTGTCACAGCAAGTGGATATCCAGGGACAGTAGGAAGATTAGAGGCTAGGAGTCAGGTTGGACTACAGAGATGCAAAGCACAACCACACAAATAAGTAGAATCATAAATAGCTGCCACCTAATGAGCATGTGTTATATGGCTGGCACTTTGCATTTATTTTTGCTTCTTTTCATCATAACCTTTCTTATGGGTATTGCAATATAGGTTCCCATTTAACATGAGAAAACAGGATTTTAAAGATTAAAGTTATATAGCTAGTAAGTGTCAGAGCCAGAATTTAAACCCAGAATATTCTGGCTCCAAAGCCCATTATCTTTCTAATAAAGCAGGCTACCTTTCCACAAATTAATAGCCTACATCAAATTTTAGCATCCTGTCTTCCAACACCTCCTCTTCTCTCTTTGAACTCTTCCCTCCACCTTCTCATCCTAGGGTTCATTGGACACAAAAGGTCAAAACATGTGTTTCTCTGCCAAATACCCTACATTAAAGAATATAGTTTGAATAAGGCAGAATGGTAAGTATTTCAAAGCTTTCTAAACCAGAATCACAAGTGTGGATTTGGATTGTGAACACTTGCTCCCCTGTGGCTGTGTCCCTCGTGGGAGCTCTAGCAGGGATCTTGTACATAATCCCAATTCCTAGGTTTGTACATTGTAGCACCCTCTACTCACAACCCTCACCACCACCACCAACTGCAGGCTACTAGTGATGTTTTGCAGGTGGTCTTATCTAAGTAATTACATTACTAGTTTTCCCCACAGTGACCTACAGTGGAAAGCAACATTGATGGATGTCAAGAAAGTTGATAACACATTGGCCTCTACCTCAACCAGGAATTGATATACCACTTAAAGATAACGTCAGTTCTATTTATAAATATTTAGGTCAATAAATGTTTGGGTTCTAGGCCATGGATCCTCAACTAGCTTGAATGCAAGACCAAAATATTACATCTGGTGCAAAATTTAACAGTACATTTAGCTCATTCTGTTTCAGACAAGGTAATAAGACTGGAGTTTGAGCCTGAACTGACACATCTTTTCAGAAGACTGAGTATATGAGTTTTTGGAAAATAATAATAATATTAATAATAAAGTCCTGGGCAAGGGCTTGAGGTATTGAATCCTTATCATCCAGTGAACACCAGCTCATCAACTATTTTGTACAGTTCTCAGTGTATAAGACTTATGGCATACACCATTCCCCACATTCCTGGAGGGGTTCCTTTTCCTGCTCAGTCTCACAGAGCATTCTTCAATTTTAGGTCCAATGAGTACTTGCACCAATACAGATGTCATTTGACAATAATTTAATTTTTTTTGGGGGGGGTGACAATTTCTAGTTTATTAAAAAATTTTTTTTGCTTTAATATTTTGAAATAGATTTGGGTCGTCTGGTTTGCTTTTTAGTCAGAGCACTTGCTAGGAAACCAAGATTGTAAAGTGCAGGTGCCCGGACGTGCAGCAGGGTTGGTTGGGAGCAAGACGTCATCGTGGGAAACGTGTACTTGTTCGGATTACTGCTTGGCGGATTACAAACTCGCAGATCCGTCTTTAGTAGGTTAGCCCTGATTAACTGCCCTGGGGGCTTCTGGGCCAGTGTTGAGGTGTTTGCTAGATTCAGACCATTATTGGTGGTGGTGATATTTCACCTGACAAAACATTGAGTTAATTTTTACTTAAATCCAATCTAGGCCAATAATGAAGCTACCAAGAATGATTAAGAATGTTAACTAAATGTTGCCCGCTACCACGTTAGTTTAGTCTTCTGCCCCCATGATTTTGTCTGCCCACATGCTTCTGTCTATCAGCCTCGGCCTCCGAATCGGCTCTTGCCCCGGCACCGGCTGGATTCAGGAAGAGTGAAACCCATGATTTAAAGGGCTCAAGTTTCCACCTGCCAGGCATCGTCCGCATGGTTGGCACATATTTGGGGAAATCTTCGGTTGTTCTTGATCGATTACACTGACTGGTAAAAGGAAAGAGAGTTTCCGAAGGTGTCCCCTTAGTCACCTTGACAATTTCCAAAAGCGAAACTTGCGCTCTCGATTAGCTACACTGAGTCTGCGGGGCGCGGAGTCCCAGCCCAGGTCAGCAGCGCCCATCCGGCTGGTGGGCGGGGATGGGGCGGAGCCTGCAGCAGGCGTGGTCTTCCGTGGGAGAGAAGGCAAAGCTTTGCCCCACCTTCTAAAAACCCTGCTCTCTCCCAGCCAATCAAGGCGGCCTATGCAAATAAGCCCCTGTCGCCCGGGTAACCATGATGCACGATAGCCAATGGAAACCATCAACTCGTGCTCCGGCTCTACGATTGGAACTGAAGTAAGGAGCTAGAGGACCAATGGGCTGTGGGAACGGTCCTCGGCGGGTTGAGGGGCGGGGATATGCAAATATGGTTTGAAAAGCCGGCGGGAAATCTGAGTTTCGCGGGAGGACCTTGGCGCGTAAACCGTATCCCTTCATTCATTGTCAGCAGCAGCTTCCTGGAGCCATTTTTCAGCTGCCGGCCGCAGCGCCCGGGCTGCCGCCGCCGCCTCGCAATCCGTTGCATCGGCCGCCCCCGACGCCTCCATCCTCCTTCGGGGCCCGATATCCGTGCGGCCGGGACCCTCCTCTCTCCAGAGCCCCGATTATTTTTGGCCCCCGGGGCCCGTGCGGTGCCGAAAAATAAAAAGAAAAAGAGAGAGAAAGGGCTCGGAAGCGCCGGGCGGGGAGGAGTGAAGGAGGAGAGACTTGGAAACTCCGACTGCAAATAATAAAGAAATTGAAAAAATACATTAATATACCATAGCAATAAAAAGAGCAGGAGCGAGAGATGAAAAAGGGGATCCAGCCCGCCCTGGAGCAGTACCTGGTGACCGCCGGGGGTGGGGAGGGGGCGACCGTCGCCGCCGCCGCCGCCGCCGCCGCTGCAGCCTCCATGGACAAAAGGGCACTGCTAGCCAGCCCCGGCTTCCCCGCCGCCGCCGCCGCCGCCGCCCCGGGCGCGTACATCCAGATCCTCACCACGAACACTTCCACCACCTCCTGTTCCTCCTCCCTCCAAGGCGGCGTCGTCGCCGCCGGCCCTATCCTTCCCTGTGCCCCCGGCGCGGAGCTGACCGCCGGCAGCCTCCTCTACACCACGCCGCACGGACCCTCCGGCAGAGCCGGGCTGCTGCAGCAGCCACCAGCGCTGGGACGCGGCAGCAGCGGCGGTGGCGGCCCTCCGGTAATGCCCTCCTGTCCCCACTGCCCCCCGCCCAGGTGGGGTGGGGGGGGGTTCCACCGCGCGGGTTGGTGGGCGCGCTGCGGGCCGCCCCGGGAGGACGCAGGCCGGGCCCCGTGGGCCTCGGGGCTGCCCCTCCACCGAGGGTTTATTGTTAGACTTGCGCGCTACCCTCCGCGCCGGTGGGGTTGGGGGGGCTCCGCGAGACGCGCGGGGCCGTGGGGATCGCCTCGGCGCGGAGAACACCCAGCACTCGGAAACTTTTCGTGGGCCCCCTTCTTTTCCTGCACTTTTCCCTACCCCCCACGCTCCCCTCCCCTCCACCTCGAAGCTTCCTCTTTCTCGGGCGTAGGATGGGGTCACGCCCCGGATGGAGAAGGGGTGGGGGAGGGAGTAGTGAGCTGGGGAGTGGGGGACTCTGGGGGGGTGGAGACCGTGGGACAGTTGGGCTGGTCGCCCCTCGCCGGCCTCCGAGGCCCGTGGGCGGCCGGGGGACCCTAAGGCGTGCTCGGGGCGCAGAGGTTATGTTGGGCTGCGCGTGTCACATTTTGGGAGCTGTAACTCCCGGCCACAAAGGGGCTGCGGGCAGTCGGGGGCGCGGGGGTCTGGCAGGGGAGGCGGCGGAGCTGGCAGTCGGGGGCGGGCTGGGGCGTGGGCTGCCTGGGGGTGAGGGGCTGGCCAGGGGGCGCCCCGGCCTGGGCGCATCCTGGCGGCGGCAGCGGCAGCGCCCGCGTGGCCCGAGCGCCCGGGCCTTCCTCGCCGGGCCCCGGGCCTGCCCTTGACCCGCCTCTCCCCTTACCCCTTCCTTCCCCGCCCTGTCCCCCTCCCCGCCCCCCGGCGACGGAGGGCGGGTGCAGCCGCGTTCCCGTCCCGCCGCCCGGTTCTGTCCCCGTCTCCGGGACCCGCCGGTGACGTTTCGCACACGTGCGCGGAGGACGCGCCTGTGACTGGGGAGGAGGCGGCGGCGGGAGGGGGCGCTGGAGGGGAGAGGGGGCACCCACTTCCTCCGGCTCGCCGGCTCCCTGGCTCGGGACCGTCCCGGCGCCCTCGCACCCGCCCCCGGCACGGCCACCCTCCCTCTCCTCTCCCTGCCCCCCCACCCCCGCGGGCGCCCGCCCTCGCCCGGCGCCGCCGGTCTGCTCGGCCCTCCGGGCCCCTCTCCAGCCGGCCCCCCACCTCGCCCGGAGCCAGGCTGGTTTCGGAAATGCCCTTACAGCAGCAGGTTAGTGACCGGGACCGCGCGGGGGCTGCCGCCGCCGCCGCAGGGGCACCGGCTTCTGCTGGGGGGCTGGAGCCGAGAGGGTAGGCGGTCGAGCGGGGTTTTGGAGTGGGAACGGGGGGTTGGGTGCTGGAGGGAAATGAGTAAGCAAGAAAAATCGAACTAAGTGAATGCCCCGGCCTCCGGTCCTGGGGACCTCTGGGCGCGAGTGTCCGCCCCAGGGGCTCGGTGTGGTGTTTACGTGTGTTTTTTTTTCCAGGGGGCCTGTGGATGGGCGACTGGAAGCCGGAGGGGGCTTCTCGCCAATGGCCGAGTTGAGCTCTGCTTTCTGTCTTCCTTTCCTGGTGCTGGAGGGGGAGGGGGCGGGTCAGAGGGTTGGGTGCCCGTAGGATTCCCAGGCCACCCGCCACCCCCACCCTTTGTCCCTGTAATTTATAAAGCGCCTTTGAGAGATGATTTAGGTCAGTATTCGGCTCCTCTTGTTGTCGGTACTAGAAAGAAGTGTGGCCCGGAGGTCCGTCCACCCCCACCCCCACCCGTCTCCTTCTCTCCATTCCCTTCCTCCATGCCTCCTGTCTTCGCCCTCGTGGTCAGGCTTGGCCCCCACGAGGCGAGAAACGAACCAGACTCAGTTAAACAAATGGATGGTTGATAGTACCAATCGTTGACCTCATCTTGTCTCAGCTCCAAATGGGTTTATTTTCTGAAGGATCAGGATTTTGCAGGGGTCTTTAAGAAAGTCGGCACAGAAGCAGTACTTTGGGAAATGAGATGGGTTTGGGGATAATGAAAATTTTTATTTCCTACGCTTCCCAATTTCTCCCCTTGTTGGATCTTAACTGCTTTACAGCCGCAGAGATACTTGCTGGGGATGTGTGATACAGTCTCAATCAAAGAAGGTGCCTTTTTTTTTTTTCTTGCCTTTTTTTTTTTTTTTTCCTTTAGTGACTAGGGTCTGCCAGCAGAGGGGACACAGTACAAGTACCTGCTTACACATACAGATCCCTCTACTGGATTCTCAGTTACAGGAATATTCCATGCTTTTATTAGCAGTAAGTACTATTATTGACTTGACCTAAACTTGCTTGGACATATTTTAAGCATATTTGCCCCCTACACAGTTCTGTTACTACATCGCAAACCTAATCTTAAAACAACCAGCTATTGACATACTTCTTGGATTGGATTCAGATTTATGGCAGGGTAGTTTTGATAATAGGAATTTGAGACCACCGGACTGCTTTTTTTTTTCCCCCTTAGCCTGCTTGTTGGGCCAGGTCTGCAAAACTGTCTAGCCAAACTTATATGTAGCTCATTGTATTTAATGTTAAAGTATAAGAAAATTACCCTCACCACCTTCCAAGTTATTTCAAAACTTTGTCTTCCTTGCCATGAGAACATATATAATTCTAAAGTCACGAGCCCTGAGTACAAAGTTGTATTTGCTGTTCTTATCAAAACTGCGTTAGACTTCTATTTAATTCTTGAAGTGTACTGATATTTATTCCCTAAGCAGGAACAACAACATGGGCATAGCTAAGTGATTGGCTGAGCAAAGAGACCATTTAAACACTTTGTGTCCAGGGAGTGGTTGGGAACTTGTGCTCAGGTGACCAGAATTGCAGGCCTACCTGGATCTTGTCCCATCCATGTTCTGTCTCAGGAACATGTGAGAACTTAACCAGGAGCAAATTCTTCATCTTTTTTAAATGGGAAAAAATATATATGAGTACGCTCTTACTAGCTGATTGCCTTTCATTTACAAGTTGTATGATCCTAGGCAAAAAAACTTAAATAGGGACAGTAACGATACTAACCTGAAGGGTTTTATTTTTAGGTTTAAATATGATAATGCATGTAAAACACTTAGAACAGTGCCTGGCAAATAGACACCCAATAAAATGAGTGCAGGAATAATCTATAATAATAAAAGTGTAATATGCTAATTATACCGGATGTCCTTCTGGATGACCTTTGAGACAAAGCCTCAGTGTGTGTGGGGGGGTGGGGGGGTTGAGCCCCATTGCATGAATTTCATGCATTGGGCCTCTACTATTTTCTATAACTTAGAGAAATAGTGTAAGACCACATGTACAACTGCCCCCTTTGTTTACATATATGAGGAAAATGGTTAAAAGTTTTCTAAAGTAATTAAACGTAATTAAATTTTTCTACCTAGTTAATCTGTTTTTTTTTTTAACCTATAAACTACAGCTATCCTAGCACTGGGTAAAATAGGGACATGTCCGTATGACAGGCCCATATAGAGGTGTTGGTGTTGAACTGCCCAAGCATGAGCTTGTGCCTTGTTGGTGACACATTTAGGCAACTCCTCCTCACTTTTCCGCTGAGTTCCACTCCACCCGTAACTCGTGGACATGCCAACTTTGGAGTACATCTATGCTTAGTGGCTTTTAGATAACTGAATGCTCAGTTTTAGATGGTGAACTGTTGGAAATGGAAAAGCTCTATAGAAACAGTCAGAGGTGCTATTTTCTGGAACAGAAAGGGCTTCTTCATTTCCTGCCTCCTAAAAAGAAACTGAAATGATTTCATTCCACTTCTAGAAAACTTGGGCTCTATTAATGCAAGAGACAATGGCCGGTTACATCTGATTTAATGTAGTGCAGTCATAGCAACCCGCTGATTATACTTGGTAAAGAGCCCACAGGGCTTGAAATTTCCATGGAAGAATGAAGGAACCAGGGGTGCTGTAGCTGGGTCTCTTTTTTCCTGTGCAAGTATAAAGGAAGAAAAATGCCAGGTTCCTATGGTTCAGTACTCAGTAGTCTTGCTTTCTGCTGAGATATATGATTGATGCTTAGTTTAAGATAGGAGATAATTTTTAGTCACTACCTACCCCATAATCGAAGTTTTAATATAATGCAGTGCTCAGACTTGGGCAGTACAAATAGTTCAGTGCCATAATCAGTACCAAGGGCGCCACTCTAATCACCCTCTGAAACAAAGCACCCTTAAATGTGGCATCAGGAGCTAAGGAACCCAAGCTTGTGAACAGGAAAGGATTTTTTTTGTTTTTCTATAAATCCTCACCTTGTGTAATACTTGGAAGAGTAGATGCTGAGATTAAGTTGTGCTGTGTAAAGCTAACTTGAAAACAGAAAATAATACTTTCAGCTTAGGCATGGCTAACAGCACCTGGAGATTGAAAGACTGAGGAAAAGTTGCTTTTATCCTCATTTCTCAGAGATTCAATGCCGTAGTTTTCCTTCAGCTCTTCGATCTTTATTGCCATCCCCATAGACATACCATCCACACCTTTAACTCCCTTCGAAGGCAACGCTTCAAATATTCAGTTACTTTTCTGGCTGGTTTTCTAATGGATTTATATATACTTCATTTGTCCAGTTTACGTCTACTTTCCAGGCAGACCAATTCCCATTCCCTTAATAAATATATATATTTTGACTGATTTCAGAGAGGAAGAGAGGGAGAAAGATAGAAACATCAATGATGACAGAGAATTATCCATCAGCTGCCTCTTGCACGCCCCATACAGGATTGAGCCTGCAACCCGGGCATATGCCCTGACCAGGAATCGAACCATTACCTCCTGGGGCATAGGTCAATGCTCACTCTTTATTGCCATCTCCATAGACAAACCATCCACACCTTTATTTTTTAAAAATCTTTATTCTTTTCCTGTTTTTCTTTTCCTAAATATTTTTATTGACTTCAGAGAGAAAGGAAAAGGGGGAGAGAAAGATAGAAACATGAATGATGAGAACCATTGACTGGCTGCCTCCTGCATGCCCCATTCTGGGGATTGAGCCTCTAACCCAGGCATGTGCCCTTGACAGGAATCGAACCTGGAGCACTTCAGTCCGTAGGCTGACGCTCTATTCACTGAGCCAAACTGGCTAGGGCCATCCCCACCTTTAACTGGCCGGGCTCCCTTTCCTTTTCAACCACTGTTAACATTTTAAATTAGAATATGTGAAAATTAGTTGCCTATGCTCATCAAATCAAGTCCCTCATAGATTCCCATGAAACAACCTGAGGTAGTGCCAGGCAAAGAAGTTGGATTTCACTTCTTAACAGATGACCTTTTTCATTTTAGTTTTTAAAGAAAAGAACTTCCTTGAATTCTTTGAAGTACTAAACATGTTTAATACATATTTTTGTACTTGGTAGCAGCTTAAAAATAGTGTTTCAGGGACTATATTTACAATTGCTAAGAAGCATTCTTTGTGTTCTAATCATTTTTCATGGGACTAAGAAGGTAAGATAACTGGGAAAGCGGTAAACATAGGAAACCACTAATGGTATCTCCTTCCTCCTACTCTGATCCTCTCTTTGGCTTCAAAGAGTGACTTGGAAAATGTATCTTACACAAGGAAAAGTTACACAACAGAAGGTACAAAAAAGCAACAATTGAGATGGGGACAGGAAACTTGGAGGGAGTAGGTGGGAGGTTTGAAGTAGAGGGATAAGGCCTGTAGCTTTTGCTTTAGTAAGAGGGAATTTGGTTCATTTTCTGCTCTCACTTTTGCTTCAAAAACTCTTCCTCCCAAAGCAGTGTGCTTTTAGAACGCAAAGAATATGCAGGTTATAGGAATGCGTTCTCATTCTCCTCCCAACCTTACCTGGGGGTTAGTCCTATGGCCACGGCAGTCGGCAATATAACTTTGAACGGTAAGAGATAACATGCCCACTGGTGGCCAGATTGTATCACAAACCCCCATGCACTTTGCTTTATGAAAGAACCTGAGTGAAGCAGGCCACTGCTTAGCTTTGAAAACTAAGGCGGAGGTTCATGTCATTGGGAGGTGGATAGCAGTGAGGATTGACAGCTGATGGAATGGGAGGGAATAAAAAGAATAAAAGAAATGAATTTTACCTTGCTTTCAATTACTGTATCCCCACTGTCGGGGGCCATTTGTAGTGTCCAGGCAATGTTCTTATAACTTGACAGTCCCTAAGAACAACACTTGAGGTTAGCGAAGGCAATAATCGATGTTCCCAGTGGTCTTCAAATCATAACATTTGAGAGCGGTAAAGCAAGAGTCATCCTTTGACCCAATTCCGTTCATTTTGTAGGAGAAGCAATTAAGGCCCAATGCAGTTAACTTGCCCAAGGTCACAGGCTAGCTAGTGCCCAAGTCAGAACTGAAACTGGAGACTCGAATTGTTGGAAGCAGCCTCGTTCATCGAGAGAAGGTTAACCGTGTCTCATGTGCCCTATATGAGAAAATTAGATTACGTTTTAGATTGTCTTCAGGAGTGGTTACATTTTTTTTAAAAATGCACACATACGGAAGTGTCCTTCTAATAGTTTTCTTTCAAAGATACAAAATAAGCGAAGCTACTTTAGTTGTTAAATGCAAGGTAATTTTTTTCAAGTGGAAGGAGTGACTGACTCTTATAAATACATAGTTGTATTTTTTTTTAAAGTTTCGTTTTTTTTTTGTTTTGTTTTTAATTTATCTTTATTGTTCAGATTATTACAGTTGTTCCTCTATTTTCCCCCCATAGCTCCCCTCCTCCCATTTCCCACCCCACCCTCTGTCCCCCGCCCCCACTGTCCTCATCCATAGGTGTACTATCATTGTCCATAAAGTTTCGTTTTATGCAGATATGATTGTTTTCTGTGGAAACCACATTTCTGGTGCTCAAAGGTGAAACATACTTCACAGAATAGAACCTAAAAGGACTTTGACAGTTTCTCAGGAGAGAGGCGCCGTGTAGCTCTGGAATTAGCGGATTTGTCCATGTCCTGAGTGTTGTGGTTTTCAGCGGACCCTGGGCCTTTGCCCACCAACATGGTCCTGGGTTCCTTCTCTCAGGAGGTTTCTGATTTCAACAAGTGGCTGTTCCGTTGACTCTTTCAGAGCAAGCCACCATCCACTAAAAGCCAGAACTAATTTCCTTAAAATGTCTTCTTTTACTTGTAGAACCGAGAAAGCTTAAAAATAGAATCACTTCAAGTCCTGAAGCCTAAAAGTGAAACATAATCCAAGGTGGCCGTAGTTCACCGACTCATTGCGGGCAGGGATATATGGCTTGTCTCTAATCCACAAATCAGAAAGGAGCCACGTGTAGGTAGATACGGCCTCACAGCCAGTGAGCGGGGAGTAGCAATTAATGATGAGAGCTGTATCTACCAGTGAAGCTGGTTTCCCCTGGAAGGCTTTTTAGTGGACAGAGTCCATCTTTCAGGGAGTGGAGGAACTGAATGCCCTTGGTCCTCCCAGCCAGCTCATGCCTGGCTACCCCGGAGATCCTTTTGGCTCCTCTGACTGACTGAGAAGGGCCTTGCCTCACTCGTTTTCAGGATCCTGAAGGTTGTGGCTCTGTGCACTGGGGAGTCATGGAAAGTGACCCCTATAGTTTCACCCCTGCTCTGCCCTTTCTGTTTGTGATATCTTAAGGCTTTAGAAGTATAAAACCAGAGCAGCAGTCCTGGAGCACCATACTTGTAGTCTTTCTGGGTCTGGCAGCCCTTCGAAGAAGAGCAGGCTCATGACCACCCACACACACTGTGAAGGGCAGCTGAGTGTAAGAGCAAGACTATGGCACCAGGAGCCCGAGTGCCTTGTGCTTATTCCAGCTCCGCTTACTTAGCTTTGTGTATTTAGGCAAATCACCCTCTCTGTCTGAACTTCTTCATCTGTAAAATGGGGAAGTAATTGTAGCTACCTCCACGGGCTTAGGATTTGAGTTCACATTTGTGAAGTGCTGCCACGTGGGAGGATGAGCAAGTGTTCGATAGATTGTTGGTGCACTGCCCTTCCCTTCCACAGCCTTCTATTGGGCTGTCCTCTTATGCTTTCTTTTTTTCTTTTCTTAAAAATATTTTTTATTACTAGTGAGAGAGGAAGGGTGAGGGAGAAAGAGAAACATTAATGTGAGAGCAGAACATGGATCCGCTGCCTCCTGCGTGCCCTGCTACCAGGGATCTGACCGGGAATTGAATCAGTAACCTTTTGGTGCACAGGACCAGGACGCCCAGTGACCTGAGCCACACTGGTCAGGGCATTGTGGTTTATTTTCTGAGCTAGTCCTAGTGTTCATTGAAACCCAAAACACCTTGCTGAAAATGACGGTGATGGGGAGGAGCGTACTCCATGGGGTGGCTTTCTCCTAACTTATTCTTTAGGATCTTTGTATGTCTTTATAAGCTGCTGTCCATTAAACTTTTCATAATAGCACTTTCCGTGGTAACAGTGTTGTGACTAAAGTCTTTATTTCTATGATTAAATATGTTACTACAGCTGTTAACATTAATTGCACTGTTACCATGATTTCACTTCTGCACAGTAAACTGGCTTAAGACCGAGTGGCAGAAATCAGGGGGTTTGTCATCTCTGGGCCCTTGGAGGTTCCATTGTGTGGGGGGTTGAGGTGGCAGTCTTACTCTCCTGGGTCAGGCAGCCTGCCTCTGGGCCTTCCTCCCCATTGTCACCTCTCTCATCCCTCACTTTTTGTGTTATGACTGTCCCTCCCCATACCCCTCACCCGTCCCTCTGCCCGGCTCTTAGAAGGATGCCAGAATTTCAGCCTTCTCTGGCTGCTTCCGTGACTTACCAGATTAATTACAGCCTTTCCCTGGTGTTCAGCGCAAGGTGAAATCTTGTCTTCCCCACGTTGCTTCCCGTTCTTCCCAACTCGGATGCTGGCGTGGCTCAGAGGGTCAGCTGGCCAAGGTTTCCTTCTGGTGCATTCATTTGCTCATGGGTTCTTTCTCCTTGCTCTCTGCCTGGCTCTGGCTGCCATCCTTCCCACCGGCCCATCAAGGACACCTGCACAGAGCCTTCCCGACTCCCTCACGTTACTGCTTTCCTGCAGCACCCTCAGCCTGCCTCGTATCTTCGCATCGATGCCCTTGACTTCTTTGTATCTGCAAGCTGCAAGAAATCAGCCGGGTTTTCTCACGATGTAGTCCTTGCAGCACCTTCTGCATTGTAGACTCTCAAAAATTGCAGTAGAGGCGTTTTCATTAGATGCCTACCATGTGCTTGGGGCCCCAGTTGTCCCGTTGGGGATTCTAAGAAGTAGGAGGTGTGACTTGCCCTCTCTTGGAATGGGAGGGGAGAAAAAGAATAAAAGTAGCTGGAGTAAGTTTGCAGGCTGTCTGGGGAGACAGGCTTTAAACACAGTTGATTCGAAAGCAAGACCTAACAGGAGTCAGGAGGAAAGCAAGACTCATCTAGTCCTCAGCTGGACCTTAAGAATGGGGAGGCCATGGTTCCCTGTGCATTAGAGTACACATGTGAATCACCTGGATTATTTTAAAAACTAGGGGCCCGGTGCACAAAAATTTGTGCACTCGGAAGGGGGGTCCCTCAGCCCGGCCTGTGCCCTCTCACAGTCTGGGACCTCTTGGGGGATGTCTAACTGCTGGCGTGCCTGGCCAGCCTGGGTAGAGGGGCTGATGGCTGTTTGCAGACTGGCCAAGCCCCCCAGTGGGGACCCCTCACCCCATGAGGGTGTGGCCAGCCTGGGTAAGGGGCTGAGGGCCATTTTCAGGCTGCACACAGTTCCTTCAGGGTTCAGGTCCCTACTGGGGTGCCTGACCAGCCTGGGTGAGGGGCTAAGGGCTGTTTTCAGGCTGCCCACAGCTCCCATTAACCCAAGGTCCCAGCGAGGCTGGCTGGAATCAGGTTTCTGGGGTTTATTTATCTTCTGTAAATGAAATTTTGTTGCCTTGAGTGGAGGCCTAGTCAGGCAACAAAGCCTCCTGTTTCCTTCAGCTCCATGGCTTCTATAATTGAAACATTGTTGCCTTGAGCAGAGGCCCAGCCAGCCTCCATCTTGGCTGGGTTAATTTGCATACAGCCACTCTGATTGGCTGGGGGCATAGCTTGGCTGGTGGACGTGGCTTAGGTGTCTTGGAGTGATGGTTAATTTGTCTATTACTCTTTTATTAGATTAGATTACCAATACTTGGGCCCCATCCGGACTAAGGAGAACTGCTGGGGGCAGGATCTGGACATGGGTATTTTCTTTAGTGTCCCAGGTCATTTTAATGCATTCACTCAATTGAAGTCACTGAGCCTAGGCGGAGAGTGAAAACAGGAGGTTGTTCATGGCTGGGGGAACATCATAAGGCAAAGGGAGGGAGGCAGAAAGTAGGTTTGCACAAGCAGAGACCAGTTGGACTGGAGTCCATCTGGAGAAAATCTTGAGACCTAACATTGGCTGTGTTGGTAAAACTGGTCTAGAATATAGATATAGATTGCCTTCCTGCAAGGGCAGGGCAGGGAATTGGTTGATGGGTAAGTAGTGTGGGGGTTGAGGGGGTTGAGTTGGAACAAAGAAGAAATGCCCTATCAGAAAGGGGCCATGGGACCCCTGCCCCAGGCCATCGCGGCCAGAGGGAAGAGCAGACCTCATTCATTGCCAGATCTTCAGCCTTAAAGTGCCAGAAAGCTACCCGTTTTAAAAATGTTGGCTCCATTGGAAAGGAAAAAGGGAAAGCCAAACAAAATAGGTCTGTAGGCCAGATTTGGCTTCAGGGCTGCTACTCAGCAGACCCTGGTCTCTCAGATAATAATAGCTAATGTTTATCAAGTGCCTGTGTGTATGGAGGGCACTTTACACACATTAGCACATTAGCCACGCAACAACCTGTGAAGTGGGTATTATGACCATGCTTGTTCTGCACAGGAGGAAACAGGCCCTGGGGGAGGGGGGGAGCGCTAAGGGGCTGGCTCCAAAAGTCGAAGCTTATTTCTGGTTTTTATGAACTGTATTAATTACATAGTAGAGACCTAAGATACTAGTCCCCAGAAAATAATCCAATGCTTTTCCGAGCCTACCTGAGAATTAAGAATTGCCTGTAGCCCATTTCCAGGCTCCACCACCTCTACCCTCCATCAGAGCAGCACCAGGTCTTCCTCAGCAAGCGCTTGGGAAACACCGCTGTCGGCAGGTGAGCTCAGGCAAAGGTTTCTTTCTTTTTTTTTTTAATATATTTTATTGATTTTTTTTTTTTTTTACAGAGAGGAAGGGAGAGGGATAGAGAGTTACAAACATCAATGAGAGAGAAACTGCCTCCTGCACACTCCCTATTGAGTATGTGCTCGCAACCAAGGTATATGTCCTTGACCGGAATCGAACCTGGGACCCTTTAGTCCCTAGGCTGACACTCTATCCACTGAGCCAAACCGGTCAGGGCAGGCAAAGGTTTCTTGAAGCTGGAATGAGCAGGCGATGCTGGAGCCGCCTGCCAGAATCAGCACACAGTTTGTTCATCTCAGCTGCTTCCTCAGTTGAGAGAACAGCCCTGCAGATCTCAGGGACCTGGTGGGTGCCTGGGTTCCCCACACCCACCCTTGTGGTACCAATATCTGGATTTCCAGGTCCTTGCTGAGCAAGCCATCCAAAGATGGGTCACCCCAAACCCAAAGGAGGTAAAATCAGAAGGGGTTCCCAAAGGGTTGAGAGTCCTAGCTCAGGAGGTTCGAGTGAGCACTATTGCTGCAATCCAGGTACCAACACCAGCTGGGAACCTGGGCGATAATTCTGGACACCCCGCTCTCAAAGGGTGTACCTATTGTGGAAGGCTTCTCATTCTGTCAGGTCTGGGCCTGCCTGGAGCAGGTTACCAGGTGATCAAAAGGCCAGGAAATTCCCTGGGAAGAGAACCAGGGCATCCCATTAGAGTATGGGTGCTATGGATTGGACAAGTCTGAAAGCAGGGTAGCTATAGTGACCGTGGGAAAAGGCAGGATGGAAGTGAGGGATAGGCCGAGGGAGAAAAGAAAGAGAAAACCTTTGACGCCTTTTAATTCCTGGGCCTGAAAGAATGGATGAGGCTGAGCTTTTCTGATGGCAGGGTGCATGCTGTGTGGAGGGAATGAGTTCGGTCTGAGTTGGCTGTGAGCGACATCAGAGGACATTGGGCTTTCTAAGAGGCTAGGGCTGAGCGCGGGGACTGGGGCTTTGGCACACAGGTTTTAGTGGAACTCTGAATGAGCAATCACAAGCTACGAACTGGTCTCCCTAGCTGAAGAAAAAAAATTGAGGTGCCACAAAAACCTCTCATCATCTTCACCTCTCCCTCCATGATAGGAAGACGAGACAGATTCATCAGGTTGATTTGGGGGGATCAATATTGTCAGGACTCCCAGAGATGAGCCATCGGATGTTATTGATTAGGCGCTATAGCAGGTGTGGGCTGGCTCCTGTGTGCTCTGAGAAAACCCACAGTTTGCGGCCTCTCAAAGTAGAGAGCCAGCTGCAGAGTGCTGTGAGTAAAGAAAGGTCACAGTTATCTTGAACGAAGATGGCTCTTCAACCACCATGTCCCGTGCTCTCTGACTTTGCCGATTAAAGAAAATCTTGAATTCTTAGCGTATTAAAGTTTAAAAATAAGTCTTTGAGTACTGTCCCCGAGGAAAGAACTACCATATGTAAATTCTAAGTATCTTTGTCATTGATTTTTGGACGTGTAACTTGTGTCCAACCCTAACTTGCAGCATGCCTTGAACTGACTAATTTTTGTTGCTATATTAACTAGCAACACTTGTGACGATCACACTAAGGTGGTGAAGTTTCCAACCTTTCCTGTTGCTGTTTTCCTTGTTCGCATCTCAGACACCCTCACTCTGGGACTAACTGGACTTGAGGGGGAGGCTTTCAGCCCTGGGATGTGGTGGTTGGTGGGTATGGAAGGAGCTTAGGACGGGAAGATCTGGCTCCAGAGACACGCTGTCACTTAACCAGCCCAGCCTGTGTGACCTACTACAAATTATATATCTGTGAGCTGTACTTACCTAGAATAGTGTCCCTGTTCCCTCCAATGGTTGCAAGGATTAAGTGAGATAGTGTTTGTAGAAGATGTACTCCGTTCCTAACTAGCTTGTGCCACCTACCATGGTAAGAACTCTAAAAGTGTTGGTTGAATCTAAATTCTCAGCATTTTTGCCCGCTTCAGGGAAAACAAATTTGGACAAACGCTTATTTAAACACCTGCTTTGTGCAGAATGCAGTTCCCAGAATTCCAGGAGTTGCCAAGGGGACTAAGATGCTCTGGCCTGCAAGGAGTTTATCAGCAGATAAGAGAGATGAAACATGTTCTTCAGGAACTTAAGATGAAAGACAGTGATGGTCTTTAGAAAATATTGATGAAGTCTTAGGCATCCAAGCCAGGGATGGGAGGATGGGGGCCAGGGAGAGAGACAGAGAAAGCTGCAGGAAGTTTGAAACTTGTGAAGGGTTTTGGCACCATTGGCATTTTGGCCAGACACGTCTTTGTGGTGGGGGCTGTCCTGGGCATTGTGGGTTGTTTAGCAGCATTCCTGGCCTCCACTCATTAGATGCCAGGAGCACCCCCACGTGTGACAATCAAATTTGTGTGTGGACAAATGTCCCCTGAAGGCAAAATCAACCCTCCTCCCGTTGGTTCTCAGACCTACTGACCCAGACCTTTTCCTTTGTCATGCCTACCCATGGAACCCCAGAGCTGTGCCTCACTGATCCCACTCTTCCTAGCTGGTACAGCTGCGCTGGGTAGCCAGCCAAAGCCCTCCATGTCTGTTTTATGGTCATGCGTTCTGTGAATAGGCCACTGGGAGCTTTTCTGTAAGTTGGGGAAGCAAGGATCAAAGTCTGCAGTTCAGGGCAGGCCAAGGAAGTTCTGCATTTATCATTTACTCAACTGGGTAATTAAGGGAGACCTTCTGCTCAGGACTAACATCTCGGCATGGCTGTTGATCCCAGCTTCACCGTGGCCAATTGATGATGTGGGCACATCACTGCCCCTCTAACCTGTTTCCCGACCTGTTAAATGAGGGTAATTAGGGTTCCCATCTCCTAGGGTTGTGAAAATGGAATGCCACATTGCCTATGACATGTTGGCTCCAGGGCTGGTCAGTGCTAGACACATCCACATGCTTGTTGTCATTGTATTATTGCTGTTGTTGTTGCAACTGTTAACAGCCATTTCCTTTGTTGCTGATGCCTCTGCAACCACTTTTTCCCTTGCTCATCCGGCCCCATGCTGGCCAGTCTCTGCCACTGCCATGGGGCATCCTGACTCACTTGACTTTTGCTGATTTAGCATGTGGGGGCGAGGCACCTAGTATGTGCCAGCCCCTGCTGTTGTAGGTGCTGGGGAAACAGGGTCGGCACAGATAAAATCCCCTGCCTTTGTGTGGTGGCTTGTGTCATAATTGATGAAGATTTTGCCACATAGTAAGTACCGTATTTTACAGCGTATAAGACGACTGTGCGTATAAGACAATCCCCAACTTTTGAGAAGATTTTCCTGGCTTAAAAAGTCCGGACGGAGACCGTATGCGGCACAAAAAGCCAACTGGAGACACTTGCAGTCTCTGTCCGGCTTCATTGATGACCCCCCAACTTTTGAGAAGATTTTCCTGGGTTAAAAAGTCGTCTTATATGCCGGAAAATACAGTACCCTGTTCCTGTCTTTGGATTCTAGTTGTGTTTTTATTTACTTACTAGAGGCTCAATGCACGAAATTCATGCTGGAGTAGGCCTTCCTTCCTTCGGCTGCCGGCACCAGCTTCCCTCTGGCACCCAGCACGTGGGACCTGGGCTTCCCTCACAGCTCTGGCTTTTGTCTGGAAGATCATCCGGAAGGACGTCCGGTCTAATTAGCATATTAGGCTTTTATTGTTATAGATTAATTTATCTTTATTGTCGAAAGTATTACAGATGTCCCCCTCTCCTCCCTGCCCATTGAGCTCTTCCACCCCGTACCCTCCCCTTTCCTGGCCTACTGAACTCTTGTCTGTGTCCATGAGTTATACACATTCTATATAATAAAAGGTTAATATGCAAATCAACTGAACTGTGGAATGACCAGTCGCTATGATGCACACTAACCACCAGGGGGCAGACGCTCAATATTGGAATTGCCCCCTGGCCGGGCTCAAGGCTAGTGAGCACAGCAGCAGTGGCGGGAGCCTCTCCCACCTCCATGGCCGTGCTAAGGATGTCCAACAGCGAGCTCAGGGCTGCTCCCCATAGGGATCAGGCCTAAGCTGTCAGTTGGACATCCCCTGAGGACTCCCGGACTGCAGGAGGGTGCAGGCCAGGATGAAGGACACCCTCCCCCCAAGAGCACGAATTTTGTGCACGAGGTCTCTAGTATGCCTATAAGTTATTCTGGTCTGTGTTTTTAGAACAGTGGTTATTACATGGTGGCCTTGGACCCGCAGCACTTGGGAGCTTGTTAGAAATTCAAAATTTCAGGTTATTCTCCAGACCTACTCAGTCAGGAACTCTGAGGTGGAGCCAGCAGTGTAGAGTTTAACAGACGCCCCAGGCCATTCTGATGCACCAAGTTTGAGGGCCACTATCTGAGGAAAGATACTTTTCAACAAGGACTGGGGAAGCCTCCAGTGGGCTAATGGTGCCATCAAAAACGGTGTTGCTCACATACTGCAATTCTAATAACAGCGGAGCTTAGGAAAGCTAGTCTTCGGTGTGTGAAGATAGTTTTAAACCGGCAGTGCCCTGGAACCTCTCCCTGGAGCTGCAGTCCTTGTCCCCTCCCCTCTCACCCCCTCTCATGGGGTGGAAGGGCCTGCGTGCCGTAGTGCAGAACTCATCACAGAAAGGCTTGGCCATCCTCGGGCTTTCATCATCCAACGGACAGGGAGCTTCCTTCCTCCCTTTTCTCTAGAGACTGACATGCTTCTGTGACACTTACTTTCCTTCTTTTAATTTCTCCTCTCTTAATCATCCTCTTATTTAGCACCATAAAAAATCTTTATACCTATAATCAAATCGTCAGCCAGATGTACAATGAAATGGTGGGTCTCTTTAGGTGACTTGGGCATTTGAAGATATGGTCAGGAGTAAATGAAATGAGAGACCATGGAAAGCATCCAGCCTGGAGCTTGCGCACAGAGTGGCTGGCCACTCGGCAGACATGGTGCAATTCCTGCCCCTAACCCCAACTCATTAAAACCAACAAAGGCAGCCCTAACCGGTTTGGCTCAGTGGTTAGAGCGTTGACCTGCAGACTCAAGGGTCCCAGGTTCGATCCCGGTCAAGGGCATGTACCTTGGTTGTGGGCACATCCCCAGTGGGGGGTGTGCGGGAGGCAGCTGATCGATGCTTCTCTCTCATCAATGTTTCTAACTCTATCCCTCTCCATTCCTCTCTGTAAATCAGTAGAATGTATTTAAAAAAAATAAAATAAAACCAATAAGGGCAGAATAAACACTACTGTTCTTGACTACCCCACAGTTTGAATGGGTGTGAATAGCCATTGTATAAATTATAACCAAAATCATGGAATCAGAAGTTTTGATTATTTAAAACTTATACTAAATTTATATGTAATTACATAAACTTATAACACTCAATAGATGCCACCTGATTTGTTTTCATAAAGATGGATGGGGGGAAACACTTTAATCAGATTGGCAGAAATTGTTTACTTCTGCACCAACCCAAACCTGGGGCTGCTGATAAGTAACTTGTCCATGTAATAGCCATCTTCAGTTTACAGATGCTGATTAATTACTGCCTAGTTGGAAGGAGTGTGTGGATGGAGGGCTAGTTCCTTTGATAACAGGCTGTGTCTTGAAAATGCATGTGAAAGGTTATAAGGCTTTGTGACCTAGGTTGTCTTGGGGGTTCTCTTCTAAAAACATCCCTCTGACCAATGGTGGGCATTTCATTTCCCTTTCCATCCACTTTCAGCCAAAATAACTTCTGGTCACAGGGACCGTTTTAGGTCTGCTCTTTGTGGCTGTTTATAATACAGAGATTGGGAAAGTAAGGCCAGTGTACTCCTTTCTTCCTGCCTTGCTTGATTGAGGTGAGGATGAGCTCTTCCCAGCCCTTGAGTTTCAAAGTTTGCTGCTCTGTATAGCAAGGTGGCCTAGGTGTGGCCCTTAAATGTCCGCCACCTCTGGCCTTCCAGCGTGACTCAGCTACGGCCATCCTTTTCAAAATAAGGTTTGTGGGCCAGAGTGTGAGCCTTCCCGCTGCCCTGAAGAGTCAAAGAAGTTGGAAGAGAGCCATGCTGTCCACATAGTTGAGTTATGTAAATATTTGTTAAGATGGCTCTCGACATGTATTGTCACATTTGGTGGTAACAACTTGCCAAGTGTTGAGACTCTTCGGAGTCCTGCTTTTCCTTTAACAACTTGTAAGAATAATGTTGTTAAAATGGCCGGCTGCTTGGCTACCTCCTTTAGATAAGGTAGGTCTCCTGCTATTTTTGCACCTTGGAGAAGAGAGCTCAGTGGGAATAGATAAAAGGCCCCAACTTTGCATGATTAGGACTTCCGCTGTATTGCTCAAGGGGACTGCTTTGTGCTCATCAGAGTTCTGAAGACCAATGAACTAGAATGCGAACTTATCACCTGGAGAAATAATACCTGACAAGTGGACAGTCGCAGAAATTGGTATTGCTTTGTGTTCCTGATCAGGAGATTATTAGCTGAGTCAGAATAAAAGAGCTAAATGACTAGGAGTGTCCACCAGCTGCGACAGCTGCCCTGGATCCTACCTGCGGAGGCGAGGTTCTGCTGGCTGCTTACTGTGCGTAGTGGACACTGGAATTTAGTCAAAGGTCCCGCGCTGACTTAAGAAACCCTGATTTTGTTGCCTTTTTTTTTCTTTCAAAGAAAACACATTTTTTTTTGCATGCTTGCTATTTAAAGAAATCAAAGAATATGTGTCAATGGGATAAAATTTAAAATACCCCTGCTTTTCTTCCTAGAGGTAACCACAATAACAGCCTGACCTTTCCTTTTATATCCGTTCGCAAATATACTATTTTGTATAAAAATTGTGGCTTGCAGTTTGTATTTAACAAGGAGTTACACACACTTTCATACGATGTCCTTCTTCTTGGTAATAGCTGCACTCCCAGCTGTGCTAAGGATGTGCCCAAGTGTAGTTAGCTCTTCCTGTCTGACTGTTATTTCTCTTTTTAACTCTCGATATCACAGAGTGCCACATCGAATATCTTTGTACATACATTTTTGTGCACATGTGTATTTCTGTAGGCTGGGTTTCTATATATTGAATTTCTGCCATAGGGCACATATAGTAAAATGCTGGTAGATAAGCCAAATTGTCCTCCCAAAAGGCTGAACCGATTCTTCCTATCACCAGTGGAGACAGGTCTGCTTTCTCATCCTCTTTCCAGTACTGGATAGTATTAGTCTCTGCACTTTTGCTAGTGATGGCATGGTACCTCCTTTTTTTAAAAAAATATATTTTATTGATTTTTTACAGAGAGGAAGGGAGAGAGAGAGATAGCTAGAAACATCAGTGAGAAACATCGATCAGCTGCCTCTTGCACACCCCCTACTGGGGATGTGCCCGCAACCAAAATGCCCTTGGCCAGAATCGAACCTGGGACCCTTGAGTCCACAGGCCGACGCTTTATCCACTGAGCCAAACCGGTCAGGGCTCCCTATTTTTGTTTTGTGCTTCTTTCACAATTACTGCTATTACCACCACCCCTGGTACTATTATTACTGCTGCTGGCTAATATTTATTGACAGTTTTTATGTGCCAGGATTGTACTAAGCGCATTGTATTAAATTTAACTTCAACATCCCTGTGAATTTGGTATGGTTATTGTGCTCATTTTGCAGAATGAGAGATGGATTAGTACATTTATTCCTGTATTGGTTTTACAAGGCTGTTTAGAATTTTCTCATTGAATTATTGGAACTTTTAATGCGTTACAGATACTGGACTTTTCTCGCGTGCATGTGTGTATGTGTAGTATAGTAAGTATTTCCCCTGTTTGTCATTTTTCTTTTCATTTTATCTGTGAGATGTATATCTCTCTACAGAAGTTTTACTCATTTTTTAAAAATATAATCTTTGAGTTTGGTGGCTTGTTTTGGGAAAGCCTTTGCTAGTCCCCAAATTATAACAATATTCCATATTTTCTTTTGACTTCATAATTTTAATATTTTGACCATTAATGTCTTTGGAAGGGTGTTTATGTTTTATGTTTTTTTATTTTATATATTTTTATTGATTTCAAAGAGAGGAGAGAATCATTGATCAGCTGCCTCCTGCACGGACCCTACTAGGGATCAGGCCTGCAACCTGGGCATGTGCCCTAACCAGGAATCAAACCATGACTTCCTGGTTTGATTCCCAGTTCATAGGTCAGTGCTCAACCACTGAGCTACAGTGGCCAGGCAGAAGGGTGTTTGTGTTTTAAAGATCTGATTTTATATTTTTCCCAAATGGATAGCCAGTTATATTAGTACCTTTTATTGAGTGGGTCAGCCTTTCCCCATGAATGAGAAATGCCACTTGTATCATATTGAAACAAGCACTCAGATGCATGTGTGTGCAGGGATCTGTGTTGGTCTGTGTCTGGACCTTCTACTCCACTCTATTGATATCTTTGCCTCTTTCTAAAGAAACAGCACACTGCTTTAAATACAGTAGCTTTGCGGTGTGTTTTGCTATAAATAGGGAAAATCCTGCCCCCTTTCATCTTATACTTTTTTTTCCATTAGGTTTATAGTGTTTATCATTATGTTTTTATTTTCTTATACTTTATTGAAAATTTACAGATTCTCCCACCCACTGTGAACTTCAAATAATAAAAAAATGACAATTGCCTGCCTCACTGGTGATTGTGTGCACTGGGAATGGTAATGAGGTTTTTACATATATTATTTCATCTAATACCGCAACTCTTTCTCCTCTGTGGATGAGGAAAGTGAGGCTCAGCAGGTAAGCCCTGTAGTTCAAGCTACTCTTCTTGACCACGAGAGAGCCAGACAAGACAGTGCCACCCTCTCTTTTAACTCTGATGCTACCCGGACACTCGGAGACTCCTCACCGGTTGTTTATAGGCCTTTGTCTAGGATGGTGATTAGGTGTCTGTGTTCTGTGGGCAGCCAGTGACTGGCAATTGCAGTGTTCACTGTGTGAGATGGAAGACCTAATACGATTTCTCCTGAGGACTCCCATGTTGGGGCAGCAAGAGTTGAAAAAGTCAACTTTGCCAAGGGAATTTGTTCTAACTTAGGACATGGGTCAGCCGAGTGGGACCATAGTGTGAAATACGCATAAGTGAGAGGGGAGGGATGTCATTTAGCAGATGCTTCCTCTTAGGGCCCACACTTGCGTAGTCCCTCCCTTAGCTCGGAGAGCCGCGTCTGGCCGTGGTTCAGAGCACAAAGGTGAGGAAGACACAGCCCTGGACATTAAAGGGCCAGGCATTCTGGTGGCAAAAGCCACACCCAACTCCAGGAGTGTGTACCTTTTCAAAGAAAAGGCAACACGTTTTAGCTCCCTAGTGGAGGAACCCAGCTCTGCAGTGGGGTTGGCAGCACTTTGCTGGAGTGGGGCATCTTTCCTCTGTGTCTCCATCAATGCACCTACCATCCTGCAGGTGATGGATTGCCTTTAGCGTCGGTTTCTCTCAGGTGCTTTCTGTTCATTCTTACTGGTGAAAGTAAATTTCTTTGGAGAACTTGAAAACCGCCTCCCAAACAGAAGTCCAGCTGAGTTCCCACCGGGAGCCTTGGAAAAGTAATCCTATTTATTACTAGTAGTATATTGATTTTGTGTGTAAAAATGGACTCAGAGGCCTGTGACAATGAATGTATTTGAAATTTTAATTTAAAATATCTAACAGAATAGCTGTGCAGAAATACAACCCCAGAATATAAATGATTAGATGCTTAGTGAATTTCTCGAATGCATGTAATTAAATTGGCAATAAGTAGGTCAAATTTGTTTTCATATCCTAAATCCTTTAACTTACCTTTTCTTTAAGAATCACTGGTGTAAGCACGGAGGAATGGCTATTAAATCTTATAGGCCTTTATAATAGTTGTGCTTTGTTCACTTATTTGTTTAATCAGCCCACATTGCCCCATCTATTATCCATTATTATAAAATAGAAGGCACCTCATCAAAGAATTCTCCTTTTTACTGCATGACTGCACTCTTCATTTTGTGAAAGCTGAAAAGGTTTCCTTCCAGGTTGAAAGGTAAATGTATAATTATTTTGTTAATTTACTTAGCACATGATGCCTGACCTTGATTTTGACGTCTGTAGTTATGGCTGGTCCATCTACTTCATTCCCAGCCTTCCCGTTCCTGGTATCTCTGATCACCACCTAGTGTCGCTCGGGGATCACGATCACAGGTGGGCCTGCTGCTGGGCTGTGCTGGTGGTGACTGCGGTGCTGGTAACCCTGCTGTCCGTGGCTTTGCCTCAGCTGACCTGGGCTTTCTCTCACTCCCAGGGCTTCAGCTTTCATCTGCCCGCTCTGTTAGCAGTTTTCTCCATATTTCCTTTAAAACAGACTTTCACTTCTTCATTTCCCCCTCTTCTCTCCCCCCTCCCCCTCATGCAACTGCCCTGGCATTCTGGCTTTTTCCATTCTTGACAAATGATCTGTCCACTGTAACTGTAGCTCTGCTATGCTGATATCTGTTGAAATTAGACCTAGAATCTAAATGTGGCTTCATGAAACGATGGGTGAGACATTTTTCTCTTCAAATAGTTCATGGTGTGCTGGTATCCCCAATCACCTATCTGTACCTTTTTTTCTCCACGTACTGTTGGGAGGAGAAATGGGTAATGTGTGTAATATGTGTCTGACAGTGACTTAGAATGAAAAAGTTCTGTATGAGGGGTGGTGGTGGCTGTTTCTTTGCATCTATAATCAAGTGGAGATGTTCACCACAATTGCTGCCTGCCTTCCTCAAGCATACTGAATAGACTTCAACCTAATTGTATTTCTTATCATGTAACAGGAATCAGGAACCTCCCTGTGCTCCCTCCTATAGCTCCTGCTTACCTTGACGATGAGACTTTGTAACCCAAAGATGAACCGTTTCATTTATGTTTCCTGGACTGAGCTACGCACACACACTTTGTATTTGGTCCTTTTGCTCTTAGAAAAACAATAATTTGGCCCTGAAACTACTCCTGCAAAATAGATACATGGCAAAGGTGACTCCCTTGGTGCTGGAGGCAGGCCAGGCTATATGGGGATTACTTACCTGCAACGGGAGGCTGCTTAGGACAGGGGTTGGCAGGGCCTGGGTAGCAGTGGGGTTTGCTGTATAAGTCAGACTCGGGGACATGGAACCTGGCACGGGTCACAGCCTGGATGAGGTGGATCAATTCTTTCACCTCTCAGCTCCAGTTTCTTATCTGTCAAATGTGAGTCATCTTTATGACCCCCTTCCACTCAGGCCTGCCATGAATGCCTCCAAGCCCCAGGGAAGATTTTGCAGCTCTAAATACCTGCTCATTCTGCCGTGCGCCATGCCATGCACCAGGAAAGGGAGTGTCTTTGGGGGTTGACTCAGAACTTGTACAAGGAAGGGAGTGTCACTGGGAGTGGCCTCCTACTACTTGCTATTCCCTTCCCATCCAGACTTGATGTCTCTCTCTTCTCTTTTCAAAGTCCTAAGGGTTAATTATGATGTTTACTGTTTACATTTGCCTTCCTGATAGTGCTCTTTCAAAGGGTTGGCACCAGTTCATTTTCAAGTCTAAGTAGACCTCAGAATCTGGGAGTAGTTCTCCTGCTGTTGGAGGATGTTGCAGCCCTTCAGAATCTGAGTAACACTGACTGCAGGTTGCCAGGACTTTGGTTCTTACCCTCCAACAACTCACTTTACTGCCTTAGTTCTTGCAGCGAATCTGAGAAATACTGAGAAACGTTGTTTCTCGTTACAGGTGAAGAAACAATGAAGTCAGAGACATTGAGTGGCTTTCTCCTCTCCTCCCCATCTCCTCTCCCCTCCTTCTCTGCCCTCCCCAAGATGAGAGAGCTGGTTAAGGGGTTAGACTTTGAAATTACTTGGGTTACAGCCTTACCCGGTGGATCTCAGACAAGTTACTTCACTTTGTTAGACCTGAGTTTCCTCATCCATGACATGGGACAATTAATGACCTACCTCTCAGGGTTGATGGAGGGACACACTGAATGAGAATGCATGGAATGTGGAAAGTATTCAGAAAGGTTAGTTCTTCAAGGGTGGGCAAAATTAGGTTTAGGGTTTTTATGGTAAAAGACAGGTTATGTTAATTACAATAACTTTATTAACTCTGTTCTGTGTACTCATGACTGTAAACTTACTTTTAACATACTTTTGCCCATCCTATATACATATTGAGCAAGTGGAGAGCTGGGACTAAAACCAGTTCTCTGCTGTAATTCCTGTATTAGCACACAACTTCCTGTCCATAAAGAGATTTATTATATTCAAATATATTTAGAACAATTTCAATCAACATAGGTTTGATGGAAACTTTGTTACAGCCTTTTCCCCCCACTTTCTTTTGTTATTCTAAGCTGCCCTGCAATAATATTTTTAAAAATTGCTGGGGCCCTAGCTGGTCTGGCCCAGTGGATAGAGCGAGGCCTGCAGACTGAAGGGTTCTAAGGTTTCCCGCCCAGTCAAAGGCCCATGCCCAGGTTGTGGGCTCGATCCCCAGTAGGGGGCGTGCAGGAGGCAGCCGATTGATGATTTTCTCTCCCCGATGATGTTTCTATCTCCCTCTCCCTTCCTCTCTGAAATAAACAAATATATATTTTTTTAATTGCTGGGAGCTCCATAGTGTAATTGCCAGGGAGGGCCCAGACACTAAAGTTTTCCTAGGTCAGTGTTTCCCGTGGACATTTGGCAATGTCTGGAGACATTTTTGGTTGTTATAACTGTGGGGGGCGAGAGGGGATGCTACTGACATCTACTGAGCCGAGTCCCCCTCACAACAAAGAATTTTTGGGCCCAAAATGTCAAGACTACTGAGGTTTAGAAGCTATGCTCTTGGGTAATTCTGTTCCTATTGCTAGAGGGCTTTCTCCCATTATTGCAAAGTCAGTTTTGTCTTTTCAAACAAGGTGTATTCATTTTCTAAGGTATATTATTGGGTTTCCATATGAAAAACCTTCAAAATCCTGAAAGTCTAGGACTGTTTCTTTCATATAGTTTGAGGTATAGAAAGCTTTCAGATCCAATCGGAAATTTTCATAACAGCTTTTTTTGTGTGTGGGTTTTTTCTCCCAGTTTCACGTAATCCACACTGCTGTTTTAGTTTTTATAAGCACTGAGTAAACAGTAGCAAGCTTTGCAAACAAAATGTATTTTTACTACATATTAATTGCTCTTTTTATACAAATAATACTTGGCTTTTATTTTTACACATTGATTTCTAGGGGAAATTTAATATTTGTTTTTAAACTCTTGTGTCTTTCAAATTAAGCTATCCTAATTGTTAGAATGAACCATCAATTCTAAAATGAATCTTGTCAGACTAGCAGCTTGTTCTAACTAGTCATTCTTTGAGCGTTCTGCTGTGGTTTATTGCAGTAAAAACAGGAAGTTTCTACTTTAAATAGAATTTATGCTTTTAAATTCTAATTTTGCTAATTTTCCATTCTGGAATATTAAGATAATAGGATGCCAGATTTAATTTGAATTTCAGATAGCACATTGATACTTAGTTAAGTATATCCATACAATATTTGGGATATACTTACAGTAAAAATTATTTGTTTGCTTGAAATTATAATTCCACTGAGTATTCTGTGTTATTTGCTAAATCTGGCAACTGTAAAGATAGGACTTCGGTAATTGGAAAATACCAGAAAATGCCACTCAGTCTGACATCTTCCTGCGTAACTTCATCTCAGATGTTGTATTTCACAAAAAGTGTTAAATAATAAATCTCAAACAGTTGTTTGCCTAAAAGAAGGAAATCGTTTTCTGAAGGTAATTTAGAAAATTTGTTCTCTGATCACATTCATTGATCTTTAAGGATAGCTTGAATCAATTGGAATTAGAAATCTCTTACCTGATCAGAAGTACCATGTATTCAACCTAAAAACTCAATTCTAGAGATAAAACTTGGATTGGGGGAGGTGGGAGGACGAGAGTGTTTTCAATAATTGAGCTTTCAGGAATTACCTAGAACTTAAATTAGGTGATTGTAAATATCTAAACTCATTCTGCTGTTCATAAGCAGTAGAATTTATTTTACAGCTGAAGGGCCAGTTACAAACGGAACAGGTTGATTGTAAAAGAATTCAATTACGTGAGGAAAATAGCAGAAAAGCCCAACCAAAAGTCTTATTTAAAATACAGCATTTGCAGGAGTTGGCTGAAAGTGAGCATGCCTGAGTGAGTGTTCTTCAACATTCCTCTTCATTATCTCATGACACCCATATTTACCTTTGGAAGGAAAGCATGTCATAGGATGCCAGCATCTATACATCTTTGTGGCATCAGATGGTCTATCAGAGAATCTTGCTGCCTTGGCTGCCTTTACAATGTTTTGCCTCCAGAGAAAGAACCAGCTGTGTCAACTGATCAGCTAACCACACATCCCTCTGTCCCACACCAAGTCCTTGCGGTCCACCTCCCTGGCTGTGTCAGTCAGTGTCCTTGGAGCTCAGACTGCCCCCACTTGCCCCATGCTGGCATTACCTTGCCCCAGGTTCAGATGGCACTGCCTTCCTGCTTTCTCCTAGGAGCTTATCTAGTGACACTGCCCTTACACTGCGGTTGCCAGTCTAGGAAGCTATCGCCTGGGGGCATCCCTCCACCCTTTGGGAAAAGAAACCAGTGAGTGATTAAATATCCCCGTCTCTTAGAATAAGGGACATTCTCGATGCTTCCAGGGAGGCCCCAGCAGAATTAAGTGCCCGTTACCTATAGCCATGACCTGGTTCATGTACCCTTAAATAACTCACCTGCCTCGCCCTTCCTGCTCCCTTACTTTGCTTACGGGGGACACTTCCAAATAAACTACCTGCACCCAAGAACTTATCTTCATCTCCTTTTTTGGAAATATTGTAATTTAAACACGTGTGATATTAGTTTTCTGCCATAACAAAATACTACTGATGGGGGCGCATAAACAACAGAAACGTGTTTTCTGCAGTTCTGAAGGCTGGGCAGTCCGAGATTAAGGTTGAGTCCGATCAAGGCCAGCAGGTTGGTTTCCTCCGAGGTCTCTCTCCTTGGCTTGCAGATGGCCACCCTCTTGCTGCCTCTTCACATGGTATCTGTGCACGTGTCCGCCTCCATGTGTTCAAATCTCCTGTTTTTATAAAGGACACCAGTCAAATTGGATTAGGACCTGCCCTAAGAGCCAACACTCTCTAAAGGCCCCCATCTCCAAATGCAGTCACATTTGGAGGAAGTAGAGGTCAGAGCTCCAACACAGGAACGTTGAACCCGTGTCCCTGATTAAACAGAATTCCGCTGATAATACCTGTGAAGAAGAAAAACTTCATCTGGAATACAAACTACCCCAACATAATTATTTAGTTTTAAGTTTGTAACTGTTTTTACAAAACATTTCCATCTTGTCTACTATAGGACCTTGGGGAGATGGGTCTGTGAATTTAAAGGGGGGATAAATTTATGGAGCAGCCTCTACCTGTCCACCTCTGCTCTGTACGTTCTGAAGATAACACAAGGCAAGGTTACTGCTAGCTCGAAGGAGCTTAAAGTCTAACTAAGCCGAGACCATTAGACATTTATGAGCAGAGAACAGTTTGGGTTTGTTTGAGATAAGCTGTATGGCTCAAACCATATGTTTAGAGGAGACATACTGCTTCAGTGGGGTTGAGCTGCTTATCACTGAAAGAAAGAACATATTATTACGGGTGTGGAAAAATTAGACAATTTATGGAATCTCTGCCCTGAAGTTTACTGAGAGATTAGTGTGGTCTGGAGTATTTGAAAATGTGATAGATGGAGGAAAGAAGGGAATGGTATAGGAGAAATGAATAGAGCTTCTTTCAGGGTCTTTTTTTTTTTTAAGTCACGTTTTTATTCATTCATTATATTTTTTAGAGAGAAAGGAAGGGAGAGTGATAGTGAAATGGAAGCATTGATGAGAAAGAAACATTAATTGGCCACCTCCTACACATACCCTACTGGGGATTGAGCGTGTAACCCAGGCATGTGCCCTGACCAGGAATCGAACCAGTGACCATTTGATTCATGGGTTGATGTTCAATCACTGAGCCACATAGGCCTGGCACTTCCAGAGTTTTCACAGGGGGCTTATGTGAAGGACTGGGAGGAAATGTTGAACAAGGTGTGGTATGGTCAGATGTACTGAGGAATAGGGAACATTTCATATGTTTCAGCAAGGGCCCCACAATACAAAAATGTTTAAGGAAGATGTATTGGACAATGTTGTGCTGGAGGGAAGACAGGGCCAGGGAGGACAGCAGCTCTTGAGAGTACAATAAGTTGGGAGGTAAGAGAGACCTGTGCCCAGCTTCTTCTTGCCTCTGAGCCTTTGCACATGTGGTTCCTTCTGTCTAGAATGGCCCAGTCACAGGTCCTTCCCATGCTTCCCTTGGCTCCTCAGCATCACGGACTCAGCTGAAACTTCAGAAAGTTCTTTACCACCATCCAGTAAAATGCCCCATCCTCCACCAGTCACTCTTTATCCTATTTTCATGTTTTATTTTCTTAACATTAGTACTATCTGAAGTTAGGATCTGTGTTCACCCAGTACCCGGAATGTTACCTGACACTTATTAGGTACTCTGTGAATATTTGCTAAATGAATGAAGAGCTCCAAGCAGGCTGGTACTAGTGGACTGGCTGAAATTTGGGAGCTTGGAATGTCACAGGCTTCTTCAGCTCCTTCCTGATGGCTTTTTAAGTCAAGATCTCTATTGATAGACTCCATTCACTTGATTGAGTGCCTATTTTGTGCCATGCTTGATACTGATTAGGTCTCAAGGAATCGAAGATGACCAAAGGCCTTAAGGAGATCAGTGTATGGTTCTGAACCTGGGTCCCTGATTAGAGTTCAAGATATCACTTTTTTATTTTTACCACCCCCTAACTGGAATTTAGAACTTCCTCCCATTATGAGGATAGGCAAGAAACCACAGTAGTATTTGCAGTACCTATAACTGTCTCACCCTCAGAAATTCCAGATATTTTCATATCACGTTATACATTGCAGATATACTGAAATATCGTGTATGTTCATCATGACTTGGAAATTACAGTATTTTTTTAACCCACTACTGGATTTTTTGTTTAAATTAAATCTTTATTGTTGAAAGTATTACGTATGTTCCCTTTTTTCCCATTGACCCTCTTTAGCCTGTCCCCACCCCCATTCCAGGCTTCCACCTATTGTCTGTGTCCATGGATTATGCATACAAGTTCTTTGATCTCTTCCCACCAACCCACCCTCACCCGCCTTCCCTTTGAGGTTCTGCAGTCTGTTCTATGTCTCAGGATCTATTTTCTTCATTGGATCTTTTTATTTAAAACACATAGAGTACTTATTGTTTCATAGATTTCTTTTTTAACATTTTGAATAGCTATATTTTAATAAAGTGTTTCCTTTCTTTCCTTCATTACAAAAGAAATAAAACCGTTACTATATGCAAACATCGGGTATATAAAAACATTAGTCTGAGAAGGGGGTCTATAGGCTTCACCAGGGGCCCGGAGTTGTGGCACAAAAAAGGTTAAGACCCCTGGTAGAATTATGTAAAAAGAGAGGTCCTGTCACCTTAACTTAAATTGTATTAGTAAAGATTCCTGTAAAGAATGGTCACACCCCCCTGCTCTGGCCTCATTGATTCTGTTGAATCTGCGCCCCTGGATCTTTTGTAAATTTCAGGATGTACCTTTTTCTAGAGATTCTTTTTTCAGTTTGTTTGGAAGAGGTACTCACCTTGTCAGGACTGTAAGAAGATATTGCAAGCTCTGATGATTGAGCAGAAAAATCTTAGGACAGCTGGTCAAAACAGGCTTGTCCTGCTTTGTGGGAGAGCCAGAGCTTTTCAAGTGATCTCCTGGTTAAGACCTTAATTAAAAACAGCCTAAATTCACTTGTGGCAAGAATTTATTAAAAAATCATGAGCAAATCCCTGTAGTGATATAAAGGAACACTCTAGTGGGCGTCAGGAGGTTTGAATTTTGAACTTGACCCGAGGGAGCCAAGAAACGTTAGTCTGGTCACTAAGATCTAAGAACCTCTGAACTTGGAGACACTACCCTTTGTGGCATACTTGGATATAGTTTAAACTATGATATTAAGGTGTCAGGAGAAAAAAAAATTTAACATATTTTTATTGATTTCAGAGAGAAAGGGGGAGGGAGATAAATAGAAACATCAGTGTGAATCATTGATTGGCTGCCTCTTGCACACAGGGGACCCAGTCTGCAACCAGGGTATGTGCTGTTGACTGGAATCGAACCTGTGACCCTTCAGTTCGTAGGCTGATGCTTTATCCACTAAGCCAAACTGGCTAGGGCCAGAGAAAACATCTTAACTAATAGCATCTGATTCGCTTCTCCTATGCCACTTAAATCTTAGAAACACTAAAAGTGTCTAAATGAGTCTGGATTTTTCAGCATTACCAACAGTGTTCTGCTTGCTCTTTCTAGAAAGTGTTTAGAGGAACACAGGTTTCTTTCATTGCCTTTATTATGTTTGTTGCACCTTGGAGGTTCCCGTCTTTATTTCATTTAGGACCAGAAGGGGACCAGGTAGCTGAATATGGCTTCCTTGCCCAGACAGCTCATCCACTGCTGCAAGCTTTATAATGCTTGTGGTCATCCTTGGTACGAGTGGGGGAACTGCACCTTGAGCAACACTCACTGAGCAGGACCAATGACTTCTGCTCTTCAAAATTAGCAAAGGCACCCTGGCCGATAAAGCTCAGTTGGTTGCACCGAAGGGTTGCCGATGTGCAACCAGGGCACATGCCAGGGTTGTGGGCTTGATCCTGGGTAGGGAGCCTGCACTATACTCTCATAGATGTTTCTCTCCCTCTCTTTCTAAAAATCAATAAACTATTCTTATAAAAATAAATTAGCACAGGCACATGCATATATAATCAGCTTGACAGATGGAGAGGGGGTGGGAATCTGGAGTGACCAGTTCCAGGCATAGGCTTGAAGAGGAGGGCATAGCAATATGTTGACAGAGCTAGAACAGTTGGCACTTGCCCCAGGTGCTCTGCACAGCACCCATGTGTAAATGGGTATGCTTCACGTGAGTGAGGTCCTGCTGGATTATTTCAGAATATTTAAGGATGTTTTTTATTTGTTCTTTCCAGCAATAGCTCTTTGAAGTAGTTTAGTGGTGTGTCCACTTGCAGAGGAAGAACTAGAGACCTAGATTGGCCATAACTTGCCCAAAGTTATGTAAAAAATTAATAGTCAACTCCAAATGTTAGGAGATGAGTATTGCTTGGTCTTTGGATTGGATAATGAGATCAGACCCTTTTAGCATATTAAAAGTTTTAGAACTTTACCTAGACAATTTATTAACTAAAAAAAAAAAGAGGGAATAATGAGCATTACTAAAATTCATTGAACTGATGAATGCCTTAATTAAAGGGATGCAGGAGGTTAGAAGAATGGGCTCCTTTTGTTGTTACAGAACAATAATAATAATTAGTATTATTACAGCTCTTTCTTTCCTTGATTTCTTGTCTCCTTCTGAATATATCCTGGAGGAAAAATAGACCTTCACCAAACTACAGAATTGTCTTTATGAAAAAGGGATGTTTTCATTTTCTCCATTTAAGATAGAATGGACATTCTTGATTTTCATACTTCAGATGCTCTCCTTCATTAGTAGCCCCTTTTCCTTCATCTCTTACATAGAAGTACCCACAAGAGTTAGGAGAACGGGTAAAGAGAACACTTTTCGTATAATTTAAGGCCTTGGATTACCATAAACTTCTCATATGGACTTCTATGAAAGTGTAACAATTAAGCCCAGTTAGGGAGTGGGGAAGTCTTTCATACCTTCTAAAACATCAAAAATCACTATTTCCAAGTGAGAAATAGAAGTCTCTTGATTGGTCCTAGCTTATATGCAAAGTAAAGTATCGGTAATTGCCAACTATAGGTGATTGAAAATTCTGAATAGAATTAATCGGCACTTGAAATGAATTTATCAGTTTCAGCAGAGTAGTTTTTATCTCTAGGGCAAGATTTTTTATTTTTATTTTTTCTGTCTTCTAATACCCTTGATCTATCTAGAGAGTAGAAAGACTGGCTGATGTAAACCACATTTGGAAATGGAACTAAGCGGTGTTGTAACCTACAGAAAACAGTAAATAATTCTAAACATGTTTGTTCTAAAGTGTTGATATGTTGTTTTACTTCTGCTGGGCAGACATTGGTAAAATGCATTTTGGAACCCTGTCTTCATTCAGTTGGGGAGAAGGGAGACACTTGAAGCATCTGATGTCGGAGGGGGAAGAAAGTTGACCCTTTGAATTCTTGAGTAGGCGTGAACAGAGAAAACTGAAGCCACTTAGTTTCCTAATCAGCTTGGTGTTAAAGGGACTTCAGAGGTTCTCTAGTTAGTCCTTTCACTTTGCTGATTAGGAAATCAAGTCTACAAGAAATCCTTGCCCAAGCTCACACAGAGCCAGGGGAAAGCAGCCTTTTCATCAGCACCACCTTCCCGTGTAGTCTATTCTCAAGCCAAGCTTGGTTATCAAATTTATTTAATGTCATGTGTTGACACTAAGACTGTTTTGTGATGGTGAATACCACAGAATTTGACTGCGTAATGTGATCTTTTCTATTAGCTTTTAGTTAACCTTAGCTTTTAGCATGGTGCAATGGAAAGGGCACTCGACTTGGATCCAGGAGGCATGGGTTCAAGTTTCAGCTTTGACATTAGCTTGGCTTCAGCAAATCTGAGGGCCCTATTTTGTTAATCCACAACATGGGAATAATAAGCTCATTCAATTTATCTTACACAATTGTGAGGCCAAATTATGAAGGATTTTGTAAAAGTGCTGACTAAACATAAGGGTGTTAATCTCACATCTTTGGTGATAGGCTAAAAAGATATTTAAATTTTGCTTTCTCCAATTTACATATTCTTTAAAGTTAATTTTTTCCCCTTTAGAATTTCTTTATGCTAGGAATGATAGCATGAAATTTTTGATACTTTATTCAGTATATGATAATTGCATCCTTTAGGGCCATAGGACACTTAAGCAAATATCCAAATTTATGTTATGAAAATCCTAGCATACTCTTCACTGGACAAATAGAGGATCGAGGACAGTTTGTGATACGATCATCACCTCAAAACAGCCCACCTACGCACGCGGCCTTGTCAGCACAGATTGGAAGGAGATTTGGTAATTACACTCTTTAGTTCTTCTATGAATATAGGCAATTTGGGCACCAGAGTGGATACTTAGGCATGAATTATCGGGTTAAGTTAGCCAGATAATTGCCATCTGTCTCCTTTGCTCTTGCTCTGTAGACCCCAGCCTGAATAACTGTCTTCTGTTTACTCATGCAAGCCAGTTGCTGGTTTCCATTTTCAAACAAAAACGAACTGCATATTAAAATTATATTTTAATTCAACTATATTTGCTGCTGATTCAAAGGTCTTCTGCTTCTTGCCAAAGGAGTTGCCTAGTTCAGAACCCACTAATTTAGTTGATTTGGGGTCTTCCCTTGTTGACTTTGGGAAAGACTTAACCATAGTAAAAGAAATTTGGAAGTGGATAGTATGAGGTTTTGTGAAACATTCAAAACTTATCTTAAATTCTGACCAAACGTTTCTCTACTAATTTTTTTAACTAAATGGAAATGCCAGCTGTATAAATAATGATTTTGTGTGAAAATATTTCATCCCTTGTTTTTAGAACTATCTGGGGAATTAAATTATAAATAAGTGGCAGCAAAGAACTACTTTGTCAGTATGAAGCAGAATACATAATTGCTCAAATTCTAAACCAAGTGCTAGAATGTAGAGACCACCCTTTAGCCTGGTTGATGAAGCAAGCTGCCCTTTGGGGAGGAGGAGGAAGCATACTCAGATGTTTCTTTTTGTTTGTGAATTTATTCTACTTAATTTATTTGCCCATTTCTCAAATTTTAATACTGCAGTTTTTCCATGTACACTCAACTGCAGTGACATGTTCATCTGCCTTATTTTTTCATTTTTTAAAAATATGTTTCCATTGATTTTTTTTTTAGAGAGAGGGAAAAATATTGATGTAGGAGAAACATCTATAGACTGTCTCCAGCCTGCTCCCTACTGGGGATGGAGCCCTAGTGGAATCAAACCGGTGGGTGACCTTTGGTGCATAGGGCAACGCTCAACCGAGTCACTCTGGCCAGGGCTCCTCCTGTTTTTTTCTTAAAAAAAAAAAAAGAAAGAAAGAAAGAAAGAAAGAAGGAAGGAAGGAAGGAAGGAAGGAAGGAAGGAAGGAAGGAAGGAAGGAAGGAAGGAAGGAAGAAAGAAAGAAAGAAAGAAAGAAAGAAAGAAAGAAAGAAAGAAAGAAAGAAAGAAAGAAAGAAAGAAAGAAAGAA
>PVJC01004985.1:0-61140 GCA_004026665.1 Murina feae
ATGGATGGATGGATGGATGGATGGATGGATGGATGATAGATGATGGATGGATGATGGATGGTTGATGGATGGATGATGGATGGATGGATGGATATATGGATGGATGGATGGATGGATGGATGGATGGATGATGGATGGATGATGGATGGATGATGGATGGTTGATGGATAGATGGATGATGGATAGATGGATGGATGGATGGATGGGAGGTGAGGTGAACCTCAATCTTTACATGGGCTCCTGTCATGGATCAGGTACTTAGCATCTCACACACCTAAAGAGAGAGGCATGATTTGCCCCTTTGTTTCTGGAGAACAACACTTACAAGGTTACGGGGCTAGCCTAACACCATCATCCTGGTCAGTTCTGGTGTCGGAATTCGAACTCAAGTTCTCTAGTTCCAAAGACCACACCTGACGAGTCTTCTCCTCCCTCCCTCTTCGCACGAGGGAGTCCGAGCCTGGACCCTGACCAGCCCCTCCTCCGAGGATGACCGGGGCAGGGCTGAGTGACTTCCACGGGGAGAGTTCAAACAACAGGGAACAGTGGCGCAGCCGCTCACATCTGAGGCTTCAACGGCCGCACGGGCTGGTGTGAACAAGCTCCGCAAGTGGCGTGCCCAAGGTCACGTAGCAGGCGAGCCAGAGCCAGGCCGCAAGGCCCACGTCTGCCTTGGCCTCCGACCCGGCAGCAGCCGCCCTGCCGGCCTGCGCGGCCACATCACAGGCCCGGTGTTTGCGCAACAGAAATAGCCAGGAGCGTGACCCCGAGGCGCTCTCTGCCCGCAGCCGTGTTTGGCTTGGTGCCCGGGCATTTCAAACATCTTCCCTGAAACGCGTTGCAAACATGTGCAAACTATACCCACAGCCGGGTTTGGGGATTTTCTTGAAAACGGAGCAGAATGGCCAAGACCAGGCTCGCTTTGCTGCCGGTCACAGGGGCTGGTGCCCAGGACCAGCCTGTTCTGCTGCCACAGCTTCCACCCCATCACCCTCCCTGCGGCCTCCCCGTCCCAGGTCGCACACGTTTACGGTATTTTTACCGCCTGCCTCGTCCTGAACTGGTTGTAGGCACGTCTCCAGGGCAGATTCAGCTTCTGGGGACGCGTGTGGGTTGAGCTGACCACCTGACGGGGTTTCTGTTTGGGGACCTGCTCCTCCTCTCTCCCCTCGGGGCCCCGGGCCGCCCTCTCTCACAGTCAGACCTGGGCTCTGCTTCCCTGGACGAGGCCTCATGGACTCAGGCGCGAGGGCAGTGCTTCTGGTAGGACGGTCAGAAGAACACTAGTGAGTTGTGTGTGTGCATGTGTGTGTGCATGTGTCCACATGTATGCATGAGATGTATGTATCGGTGAGTGTGTGTATATAGATTTCTGTGTGTGCATGTGTGTGAGTGTGTGCACATGAGATGTGTGTGCGCGAGTGTACATATGTATGCATGAGATGTGTGTATCTGTGAGTGTGTGAGTGTGAGTGTGAGTGTGAGTGTGTTGAGGTGGGTAAATATCTGCCCTGACAAAAGAGTTCTTTGTGCAAACAAATTTGAAAAGCAAAAGCTTCTGCCAACAGCTCCCCTTGGGGTGTGCCCAGGGCGTGGGCATCCACAGCCTCTGAGCAGGTCTCTGACACCGGTTGAACTTGATTCCTTCCACCATCTGCAAACCTCCATGACCGGGAGCCGTGGGGAGCGAGAGGCCTGTGAAGTCCCCACAGACCAGCGTTCTCATAGCCGCGAGGAGGGAGCGCAGAGGTCGAGGTGGGGGAGCGGGGGCTGCAGTGAGGGCAGCGGGCCTGAGAGACACAGAGGGGCTGGGGGCGAGGGGGAGGTGGCTTCCAGGACCCTGGGGGGAGGGGCAGGCGGGAGAGAGTCCGGGAGGGAATGTCTACAAGGCGTGTGCCCGGCTCCTGGGAGGTGTCCGTGCGGCTTGAGAGATGAGTGAGATCACAGGGAACTGCACATCCTGCTAACGACCTGGACGAGCAGCCCTGGAAGAGGGAAATGATGTGGTGCAGGAGGCGCGGAGAGTGTGGGGCTGACTGTACACAGTGGCCCCTTGATAGCCACAGTTCTGTTTCCCTCGGGGTCAACCATGGTCTGAAAATATTCAATGGAATATTCCAGAAATAAACAATTCAATGGCCAATTCTTGCGTTTTAAATGGCAGGCTGCTCTGGATAATGTGATAAAACCCCACGCCATCCTGCCCCTCCCCCTCGGGACATGAGTCACCCCTTTGTCCAGCGTGCCCACGCTGTCGACGCTGCCCTCTTGGGATCCCAGGCCTGTGCCAAGCCATCCTGATTTCACTTAATAACACCACAGACACTTAACTTTCATGCCACACAGTGCCGGGCTGTGATGGTTCTATTTTATGATTACTTATCATTGTTGATCTCTTACTGCGTCTAATTGTAAATTCAACTTTCTCATAGGTAAGTATACGTAGGAAAAACATAGCATTTACCGGTATGGGGTTTGGCCCTATCTGTGGTTTCAGGCGTCCATGAGGGGTCTTGGAACGCGTCCCCCACGGATAAGGGGGGCTAGTGTATACGAGGAGTCTCACACCTGCGCGTGCACAAGGATCACCTGGGAAGCGTGTAAAGGTGTGGGTACCCCCACCTCCGGAGCGTGGGGTTCAGGAATAGCACCTTCACCAGCACACAGGCGATTCTGTCCAGGCGAACCAACATGCAGGTGGTTCTGTGTAAGTTCTCACTGAATGAACACCCTGTTCTGTGGGGCTAACGGCGAGCCTGAATGGAAGGGATGGAAGAAGGATGAGAGGGAATGTCGCTGGTAAAGCTAAAGAATGAGAGTGGAAGCCTGAGCCGATGATAAAGGAGCAGGAAGTGCTCATGAGTGAGCCACGAGGCTCGGATAGGCTTGTCCGAGTGGGACTTGTGTGCACAATCCATCACCACTCCCTCCTCCCCAGGAGAAGCAGGGGGTTAGGCGAGGTGAGAGGCTGCACTGTGTGTGTGTGTGTGTGTGTGTGTGTGTGTGTGTGAGTCACGGCTGGGGGGTGGGGGGAGTGGGCTGGATTCGGTCCTCAGGGGAGGGGAGGTTCCCGTTTAGGAGGGCCAGGCTGCTGCTTCACAGGCCTGGTTCCCCCCCAGCATCGTGCTGGGTCGGGTGTCTCTGATAAATGCTTAGATGGTTCAGGCTAAACGAATGCCAGTCCACATAGAAGCAGGAGATCAGAGAGTCCCCGACAGGAGGTCTCTGGGAACACAAGGACGCGATGTAGCACTTGAAGAGAAAACAGACCAAACATACCACCGCCCTTCCCCACCTGAGGGTATTACAAAGACCAAAAGGAAAAACACACAAACAAAAGCAAAGGCAACTGGAAACTCCAGGAAAAATGAAAAGGCTGCCTAAGAAAGGAGGCTCCCACGAGTGCACAGCTCCCGCTGCGGGGACAGCACCGACACACTCGGGGCACTGTCAATGGCGGGGGCTGTATAAACAACATGACAACAACACGGACGTGGTCTCATACACGATCGGGGACAGATGACCCCAAATCCATGTTTCAAGCCAATCAAGATGTAAGAATGAGCTATAGCGTGTCATCCTAACCACCCACAGGAGGGCGAGCAGGTAACGTGGACCGTGGCAGCCGGAGGAACGCGGGTGGGAGAGAGGAAGACGTGATGGCAGGCCTCTGGCTTTTATTCTTGCAAGGCCACTGGATTTTTAAAGTCTCTATTATCTTGACTTATCATATCACTAAGATAGCTGGAGCCCTGCAGGGTCCTAGTGCCCCAGAGGCCATGGGCATCCTGCAAGGGATCCTGCCACTAAGACTGGGGGAGGGAGGACATCTGGCCCGCGGGCTGTATAAGGCCCCCGAAATCATGTGGTCGGGCCCTGCCAAGGCATGAAGGCTGAGTTGATGGACGTTTGACCCTCTACAGCAGGCTAATGTTTAAGTGAGAATTCTCTATGGCCCCCGGATGATGTTATGCATATCCACATGGCCCTGGGCAGAGACAAGGGTCCCACCCCTGCACTAAGGGAGGGAAACCAGGCTGAGCTCTCCCTGGAGTCTGGCATGGATGTGCCCGGGTCCGAGAGCGAGCCAGAAGCCAGGTCTGGAGAGGAGAGGGAGGCAGGCACCTGTCCCTCCTCTGGTAGATCCACCTCGGGCGTGTGGGGCACCCCCTCCAGAACAGGGGCCTGGCCAGGGGCAGGCTCCATGTGAGGGGCCCAGGTGGGGCTGGGGGGTTGGAGGGGTGAGGTAGGGAGGGGTCACTTACGTGCACACACTCCTATTGCGTACCTCGGGCGGTCCCCGCTGTAGTCGCAGTAGAGGCCCCGGTGGGGGTCACAGACGGCAGCCTCGGTGCAGTTGTCCCCGAGCTGCTGGGCGCACACCTTGCAGCACTCGCAGCCGTCGGTGACGAGGCTGACCCCCAGCGGGCAGCGTGGCGGGGACGGCGGACACTCGCACGGCCACTTGCAGAACTGGGGGCGTGAGGACGTGTCCTCCAGCAGCGCTGGGGTGAAGGCCATGGCTGTGGGGGCTGCAGAGAGGGCCTGGGGGGGGATGGCAGAGATGAGGGGGCTTCCAGGAAAGGGGCAAAGCCCAGGGGGCGGCCATCACCTCCCATCTTTGTGGTGTTCAAAAGGCTCGCAGCAAGTTACGTTCTTCTAGCAGGCTTTTCCCCTCGCCCGAGGATAGGCTTTTAAATTGACTTTTAGAGAGAGAGAGAGGAAGAGGGAGAGAGAGAGGGAGAGAGAAATAGAGAGAGAAACATCAGTGTGCGAGGGAAACATGGATTGGTTGCCTTCCATAGGTTCCCCAACCTGGGATTGAGCCTGCAACCTCGTCAGGGATGCGCCGACCAGGAATCGAACCCACAGCCCTTCGGTCCTCAGGCCCGATGCTGTAACCAACTGAGTGAACCCAGCGGCCAGGGCCGCACTCCATTCTTTGAACAACAGAAGCTGAGATATCCAGGCAGATTCTGCTTCCCTTCGCTAAGGAGGAAATCGAGACCCAAAGAGACAGAGGCATGCCCAGGGCGACACCGTCCAGGTCGGGGCGAGACACCAAGACCCTCTCCTCTCCCGCTTCGCCCTCCTCCGACCTCCCAGACACTCAGTGGCATTTGCACAGGGAGTCCTCAGTGTCCCTTAAGCATTAGGCATTCGGAGGGGATTCAGAATTTCCTGCGCCTGAGGGACCCACGGCTCAGAGGAGAGGCGATGTGTCGCAATGCGAGGCCAGGGGCGGGGTGTGGGCCTTCCCGGGGAGCCCTGAAGCTTCTGGGCACTCGGCAGGCCCGTCTACCTGGTGAGTGAGCCACTCTGCACACTTACTTGGCTGCCTGGCCCAGAGGCCTGGAGAGAGGGTCTGCGCTGAGATGCGGTGGGTTGGGCTCATTCCCGGGGCCTGGCACACCGTAAGTGCAGTAAATATTGATTCAACAGGCACAGGACCCTTGACCGTCAATAAGACAAGCCTCGATTTGAGGTTGGGTCCCCTCCGGGCGTGGTCCCCGGCAGGCTTGCTGGGGGGAGCAAACCGCCCTGGGGGGTGGCAATGTCGGCCCCTGGTCACCTGGGAGGCAGGTGTTCGCCCGCGCCTGTTTGCGTTTCCTCAAAAGCACAGCATGACCTTAACCCTCAAATCATTAAAAGCCACCACAGCCCGGCCAGCGTGGCTCAGTGGCTGAGCATCCACCTTGAACCAGGAGGTCGCAGTTTGATTCCGGGTCGGGGTGCAGGCCTGGGTGGCAGGCTCCATCCCCAGTGTGGGGCGTGCAGGAGGCAGCCGATCCATGAATCTCTCTCATCATGGTTATTTCCATCTCTCTCTCTCTCCCTCTCCCTTCCTCTCTGAGATCAATAAAAATATATATTTTAAAGAAGTAAGCAGCAGAGAAGACCTCTCTCCCTCCCCCGACAGAGACAAGCGGTTAAGGGTCCCCCTGGCCCAGTGGAGGGATGGGCTGCGCCCTCTGAGCCAGGCCCTTGCTCTTGGCGCCATCTAGTGGTGCAAAACCTCCCGGCTCACATGCATAGGTGCACACACGCAGGACATCCGCCCTTGGAAGTCCAGGGACCATTGCCATCAAAACATGGACTCTCCTTGTCCACCCTAAAAGCAGCAGGAGAAGCGTCTCAAGCCAAGAACAAAGACAAGAGGCGCCAGGCCCTCTGCGCATTGATTCTCCGAAGTCAGCCAGATCCCCAGGCCCTGGCTCACTGGCCCTACCTGCACTGAGGCCAGCGGCAGCGCTGCCCTCAGCGTGGGGGCAGGAGGCCCTGTTGTCGTGCGCACCTGTGCTGACCTGGAGCGGGTGGCCTGGGGCCCTTTGGGGAGTGTGTCTCCGGTCACTCCAGAACCCTCCCCTTGTCCTGAGGAATTGTGAGCTTCAGGTCAGAGCTGCAGCTCTGCAGGTCACTCCACGATGTCACCCTGACCTCTGCTCCCTGGCTGGCTGCTTTAGGGTTGTGCCCCCACCGGTGGTGCCTGCATAGAGGGACACAGCCACAGCTCGGGCCTCTGCCGCGTCCTATCTCCACGGACAACAAGAATGAACTCCTGTGATTCTCTGCTTTTAAGCTAGAAGCAATACACCGTTCTTGTTTAAGAACTCGGTACCTTGCCTGCAGCGTAGCTCACTGGTTGAGCACCGACCTATGAACCAGGAGGTCACGGATCAATTCTGTGGTCTGAGCACTTGCTCAGGTTGCAGGCTTGATCCCCAGTGTGGGGCGTGCAGGTGGCAGCCAATCCATGATTCTCTCTCATCACTGATGTTTCTCTCTCCCTCTCCCTTCCCCTCTGAAATCAATAAAAATGTATTTTTTTTAAAGTAAAAGAAATAGGTACTTTGGCAAAACCCATAAGCCCAGAGGCTCCTTTGGGTGGGCAGTGACATGGGAAGGTTTGGGGGAAATTCGGGGTCACCAGCAGCAACAGAGGAGACCACTGGGCCTCTACCCAGAGGCTCCCTCCCCAGCATCTCCCAAACAGGTCTCCCTGGAGAGGGACGTCACAGTGCGGGGTCACAGGACAAATGCCAAGGGGTGCAGGATCGGCCTGAGCTACCAGGGGTCCCCAGAAAAGGACACAGGAGCTTCTGGAAAGGCTTTTAAGGGACGAGTTGCTCTTTCCGGCTCCTCAGTGCCCAGCACTGCGCCTGGCATGCCCTGGGCAAGCTCTCCCCAGCGCTGGGCTTGCCCGAGTAGGGGAGCCCTTACCAGATTCCCCACAAGGGGGCAGCATTGAGACAGAAACTGCCCCAGCAGGCCCAACTGGGAAAGGCTGTCCTGTCTGGAATCGGGGGAGTTCACCCCTTTCCTGGGGAAAGTGGGAGAATGTTATGTGTGCATAACAAATCTTCAAGGCACCCTTTCACGTGCAGGTTCGTGGGAGTCACCCCCAGAATTCAGGCTCAGGGCCCTGGAATTGGTTCCCCCGACAGCCCTCTGATTTCTCTGTTCACTCCTCTCTGCTGGAGTAAAAATCCATCTCCAACCTGCGAGGCATCTCCACGGTGGGGATAGAGTCAAGCATCTATCACCAGGTCTCCAGGACAGGAAGGGGCTGGGCACATACCAGGGCTGTGGGCGTCCATGGGAAATGATAGGGATGGGTTCTGAAACCCTTGATAGCATCCGGGGACCTGACTCAGGGTTGTAGGACACAAGTCTCACCCACCAGAATCATTATCACCACCAACACCAGCAGCACCGTCATCATCAATACCACCAGTACCATCATCGCCATCACCATCAATACCACCAATAACATCAGCACCATCACCATCAATACCACCAGTACCATCAGCACCATCACCATCAATACCACCAACACCAGCAGCACCATCATCATCAATACCACCAGTACCATCAGCACCATCACCATCAATACCACCAACACCAGCAGCACCATCATCATCAATACCACCAGTACCATCAGCACCATCACCATCAATACCACCAGTACCATCAGCACCATCACCATCAATACCACCAACACCATCAGCACCATCATCATCAATACCACCAACACCATCAGCACCATCATCACTAATACCATCATCACCAACAGCACCATCATCACTATGACCATCAAGACATCATCACCATCAATATCATTAGCACCATCAGCACCATGACCATCAATACATCATCACCTTCAACACCATCAGCACCGTCATCGAATTTTATTTGTTGTTAATCCTCACCCGAGATATTTTTCCTTTGATGTGTAGGGAGTAGAAGAGCGAGGGAAAGACAGAGAGAAACATTGATGTGAGAGAAACACATCACTTGGTTGCCACCTGCACGAGCCCTGACCAGGGGCTGGGCCAGGGAGGAGCCTGCAACCGAGGTACATGCTCTTGACCAGAATTGAACCTGGGACCCTTTGGTCTGCAGGCTGGTGCTTTACCCACTGAGCCAACTGGCTAGGGCCATTGTAATGGGAATTTGACACTCTCATATTCACACCCAGTCTCAGACATCCATGGTATTCCCTCTCCCAGAGGCTTCAGGCACATGTGCCACCCCCAGGAGCCTCCCGGGGGAGTGAGTGGCTCCGATTGGACAGCGCTGGTCTGGACTGTCAGGGTGCTCTTGCTTCGGAGGCGTGCGGTATGCGAGTGAGCGGATCAATGCGGGGTGCTCGGCCCTGGGATACGGAGAGCTCCGTGGGTGCACCCCCTCCTAGACGTCGGCAGGGTGAGTGACACAACACTCTCGAGCTCTTCCCTGGATTTCTGGGCTGCAATTGGCATCCAGCCTGGCCCCTCCCGGGGCCCCACCGGGCCATATGGAACCCCCTGTGTGTAGCAACCCCTCCCCACCGCCCAGAGAGATGGTGGCAGCTCCTGGGAGGAATCCCAGGGTTTCTACTCCTGCAAAGTCAGAGGCAGCCTCCTGGCCTTCGGCCACATTGCTGGCGGGGCTGGGGCTCCGAAACCTGAGGGAGATGCCCTCCTCCCTCCTGCTGGTGGGCCCCGGGGGCCGCCCAGCCCAGGGTCAGTGTCGGGTCTCCCAAGGGCCTCCTTCCAAAGGGCAAGGCTGCAAGGGTTGTGCCAGGTGGGACCGTGTGCCGTCCCTGCTGGGCTCCCACCAGGGCCTCAGACAAGCCGTGGGCAGAGGGGCCCCGAGCTGGGAGCAGAGTGGGCAGGTGGCGGGAGGAGGCTCTGAGCGGGGCTCGTGGGTGTGGGGCTGCGGTGAGGTTTGAAATGCTCGCTCAGGTCTAAACGGTGGGTAGGAGGTGTAGCCAAGCCTATTGTTCCTGTTATTGCTCATTTATTTACTTGTTTATTTATTTAAATATGATTTTATTGATTTCAAAGAGGAAGGGAGAGGGAGGGAGAGAGAAACATTGATGATAGAGAGAGAATCATTGATTGGCTGCCTCCTACACGCCCCACACTGGGGATCAAGCTCGCCACCAGGCACGTGCCCTTGACCGGAATTCAACCCAGGACCCTTCAGTCCACAGGATGATGCTCTACCCACTGAGCCAAACCGGCTGGGGCCATGTTCTCACTCTTTTAAAAAGGGGGCAATGTCACATACTGGGGTCCATACCTTTCTACAGGGGTCCTCAGAGGAGCTGGGGTCCTCGGAGGGGAGGGGAGGGCGAGATTGCATCTCATGCTGATGCACCCTCTTCACACACTCACACGCACCATGGGGATCTGTGCCTCAGACAGGCTGCGACCTCATGCATGCCGTGTACACACTTGCCCCTGTGCACTCCCCACATGCATTTATACGGGGGAAGTGATATGGACGACCAGAGACCTAACATTTGCCCAGGAATTTATGAGCACAGTGTTGGTCACCCCAGGCCCAGACCTCTGGCCCCTGAGGGGTGCTGTTCTCGCCCCCCCCCCACAGCAGGGAGCTAGGGGCCGAGGTTCTTGGTCTCATTAATAAGCGAGGACAGGGAGGTCCAGAGTGGAGAAGGGACTGGCAGCAGCTGGAACAGCCAGGGCGGAGCTGCGCCAGCCCCTCTCCTGGAGGCCATCTCTCCCTGTTGATCCCATCCCTGCACGTAGGTGGCTGTCACCTGCCTCCCAGCCCGTGAGCCCTTCTAGGGGCACGTGCTTCTCATCTCTGCAAAGTGCATGGGCCACGAAGGTAGCAGCTGTCATGCCAAGAGCTGGACTGAGGTTCACTGAGCATTGGCTGTGTGACCTCGGACAAGTGAGTTAACTTCTCTGAGCTCCAGGATTTGCATCTTCAAAGGAGGACGGTGAGGTCTGCTTAAGGGTACTGCTGGGGGGACTTTAGGAGGCCCTGCCTTCGTAAATGGCCAGCAGATGGACTGAGGACGGGCTTAGCCGTACACCCAGCCCCTTTGGCCCAGGACTTGGCAGCGCTCACCAAATACAGCCCCTTCCTCCTGGCACCTGGTAGGCACCGAACCTTGAGAAGGAAGAAAAGCACAAAGAGAGGGAGGCACAGGGCTGCCCGCTGCCCCTGCATCGCGCTGCACTCCCGAGCCTGCGTGGGTCCGGTTCGCACCCACGGCCCGTCTGGCTCGCTGAGTTCTCTCTTCCTCCTTTGGTCACAGAACCCTGAGATAGCGTCTCCCCTCAGCCCCCTCACGAGCCCACTTCCTCAGAGCTTTCCTGGCGTGAGCTCAGGCTGCTTCTTCCATACGAGCATCCAGCATCACTTTTTCCGTTACCTTCTCCCTGGGACCCTGCGTGGACTTGTAGTCGCTGATGTGTTAGCGGCTGGGATTTCGCTAGAAAGCAGGGCGGGCTGCCATGCGGCCCACAGCCCGGGGGGAGGAGGGAGAGGGGAAGGAGGCCCCGCGGGCTCCAGTGCTGGGCACTGGGCGTGTAGGGTTCCCCCAGGAGGTCCCCAGGCAGGGGCTGCACAGAGGAGAGACACCTCGCCTTCCATCCTGCTATTGGGGGCCGTCTGGACCCTTGGGTCCTGTGCGTGTCCCCAAGGCTCGGCGTCCCTCTTCCCTGCACCCCTGGCTCGCGGAGGCTCCTGGGGCTCCAGTGTCCTGGGAAGCACCCCCGTGGAAGACTTGAACCCCCCTCCCCCTCAGGCTCACTGTCCCACACCCTCACCTCTTCTCCATCCAGCCCCTGTCCTCCCGGCGGGCTTGGCTCTCTGGTCTGCAGGAAACACTCATTTCCCCAAACTTGGAAAGCTCTGGAAGGGAGCGCGGCTCTGGCTGGAGAAGGTCTACATTTGAGCCCAGCCAGCGCTTCATTAGGGGACCCTGGGCAAGGCCCTCACCTGCTCTGCCCCCCCCCTTTATTTCATTTGCACAAATGGAGTCGATGTCCTTTCTGTAGGACAGGAGGCTCTGTGCAGGTGCAGGGACTGAACAATGACCCGGACAGATGCGCCCTGTGCTGGGGGAGCGCCCATCACCCAGCTCTGGTGGGGCCATCAGCCGGCCATCAGCTCTCAGCCCAGATCCCGTTCAATCAGAGCCCACGGGTAAGTTATTGCTTATCGAGCCTCAGTCTCCTCATCCATGAATGGGGCACATGGATCCCAAAGGAAGCTGGCTGTGTGAGGGGCAGAAACCCCTCTTGCCCACCCCCCGCCCCCTTGGCTTTCCCTCTGGCCCTGGGGGACTGGATTCAGAGCTCTTTCCTGCCCCCCTGCCCCCAGCGCCTGCCTCCATGCCCAGCCCCAGTGGGCTGGCGCTCTCTGCCACGTATCTTGCTCCCCTGGCTTCTTGGAGGTGCAGACCTTTCTCCCGCCCTTGGAGGTCCGTGCAAGCACAGGCAGCAGAGGTTAGAAAGCATCGCAGGCACCGTGACTCACGCGGCCCTTGTGTTGAAAGCTGGCATTTTCCTGTCCATCTTCTCTTGGCATTTTCCACGTCCCCTTCCTGAGTCTATCCAGCCCCCGGAGACTCATGTTTTCTAAACCCCAAGACTCAGGAAGTCACCTTACCACTTGCTCACAGTCATGCTGCTCAGAGAGGGTGAGAGACTAGCCCAAGGCCACACAGCCAGTCTCGGCAATCCTGGGTCTGGAGCCCAGGCCCCGGGTCCAGGGCCCCTTCCCTTCCCTGCTGCTTTGGGTGTGAAAGAAGGTGTGCAGGACCCACGGGCGTGTTTCTGCAGGTGCTGCCCCTGCTCCTCGCCCTGCCAGAAGCCGCGGATCCCAGGCAGCCCTCCGCCTCCCCCCGCCAGCCCCTCTCATCCTGCCGGTCCCCTCTCCAAGCCCCTCCAGGCAGGACTCACCGTGGCCAAGGCGCTGCCCGCGGTGGCTGCGGTCACTACTGCCAGCGTCCAGGGCAGGAACCACCTCATGCCTGGGGGTCAGTGGCCAAGGCATCCACGGAGCAGCCCGGGAGATCTCCGCCTCTCGGGGAGCTGCCCAGACTGGCGGCCCATCAGGAGCACCAGCCCTGCTCTTCCCGCCGCCCTGGGGGGTTGTATGAAAGCGAGATCTGACGTCAGGGGTGAGGACAAACCCTGCATTTTCCTCTGAAAAAAACTTTTCCTCTCTCTCTCTCTCTCTCTCTCTCTCTCTCTCTCTCTCTCTCTCTCTCCTTTCTTCCCTCTGTCCCCACCTCCAGCCCAGCTTGGCTGCCTCCCCGGCTCTGACAGTCTTAAAGGGAAAGCTGCCGGGGGCTCTGATTGCAGGCGGGCCGGGCCGCCGACTCCCACAGAGGGAGCCGGGTCACCAGGGGGTGTTTCACAGAGGCGGGGTGGGGTGGGGGTCCCCGGGAGGGTGCCAGGCGGAGGCGGGGATCCAGTTACCCGCGGGCAGTGGGGGCTTTGAACGTGCTCCCAGTGGGAAAGGAACTCCCTCTCACTTCTGGTTTTCATCTGTCACCTTTCACTCGCCCGGCTGCGGCAAAGGGGTGGCTCCGATTCCCCATCTGGAAATGATAGGCGTCCCCGATGCGCCGGGGTGCTGGCTTGAGTGCCGTGCCCTGCTCCCAGCCAGCCCGGGGCTGGGGCCGTCCCCCCACATCTAGGCACTTGCTATCCCTGCTGGGTTTGGGGTGTCTGGCCTTCTCCCCTGGCTGGACACATGCCACACAGGTGAGGGGTCCTCCTTGGGTCCTGTTCTACCCCGTCTAGCACCCACATCCATATGTGAATCTCGGGGTCAGCCTTCCAGGGGTCCCAGCCTCTATCTACCATCCACTAGGACCCCGGTTCTCTCCTGATGCAGCTCCCAAGCCTGCATGTTGACCTAGTGTGGCACCCCACCCTGGCCTGGCCCCAAGGCCAGTTGCCTCCCTGGACACTTCTCTCCCACTGCCCCTGGCCTGCCCCCTCTCAGCCCCCAGCTGTGCCATCACACCCCAGCGGGTGTCACCTCTGGGCCTTGGTGGGACTCTCTGCCCTGTGGTTCCTTCCTTGTGTCTCCTCTGAGCACCCAGGAGACACTGGGACCCACGGGGTGTCTTCAGAAACCATCTGAGAGGGAAACGGGGAGTCAGGGAAAGATGGGGGCTGAGCTGGGGCCCTAGGACCTGGTCCACAGGAGATGAGTGCAGGATGGGGTTGGGGTGACAGTGTGCATTGCCCCAGGCATTCGGACAGGGCATCCCACAGCCTCACTTATTCCCATTGTTCTTGGCAATTAATTATTACCCCCATTTTACAGATGGGAAAACTGAGGCCCAGAGAGGAGCAGTGGCTTCCCCCAGGTCTCCTAGCTGGTACATAACAAAGTGGGGGTTCAATGCAGGCCAGCCTCACCCCAAAGCCTTTGCTTTACCCTCTACCTGCCCAGGTAGAGGTACCCACCTGTTTTCAAGGCTGACGCCTGAGGTGTGCTCCTGTCCGAGTCGGCTGTGACTCAAGAACCAAGCAGCAGGCAGGGGATCCCATTAAGAGGAGCACGTGTATGGACTGGGACACCAGGGACATTCACCTTGACCCCCTTAGATGATCTCTCATTCTTACTTAGGCCCCGAGCAGCAAGGCAGAGCCCCACTGGGCTGCCGAGCCAGCCGGGCAGGAGGTGGAGGACAGCACAGACCCCTGCCCACGCTCTGCCCGCGGAGAGCAGGGTGGTCAGGAGAGCCGGGTGGCTCAGTGGAGCAGCCTCTGCGCCCTGGTGGGTGTGCCCACTTGTGTGTCTCAGTAGCCCCGGGACCTGGCGTCTTGCCGCTGCCCCGGGTGGGCTCCCTATGCCAGATAACTGACAAGCAAATGGGCTGTGAACAGGGCTGGAGCCTCTAGGCGCCTGGCCCTGGAAGCTTCTGGAATCTTCTGCGCATCTGGCCCTGGTCAAGGGGCTTTGTGTCTGGCCTGGGAATGCTCTGGCCTGGCTCTGCTCCTGTCTCCCTCACCCCCCACAGCCCCTCTGGAATGTTTACAGCTGCCTGAGAGGGCTGGTGGGGGCAGGGCCAGGAGTGGCCCAGGCTGAGGGGACATGGGAACAGCTGGGTCAGGGACCCTGAGCAGGAGAGGGGGACCCCAGCCCGACAGAGACGGCAGTGCCGCCTGGTCTGACTCAGTCCCTGGCAGGTGCAGGGCGTCTCCTAAAGTGGACACGGGCTCAGACCCCTTGAGCGCCCATGTGCAGGCGTCCTGAGTGCTTCCACCCGGGGGTGCCTTCCCGCTGAGCCCGCGGGGTATGGGATCCCCACTCAGAGACGCTGGGGTGTCGCAGTTTCCAGACCAGGGCACGAGCCGGCAGGGTGCTGCCTGCCCCTCAGACACCCAAGACAGACGGGAGGAGAGGTGGGGGAAGAGGGGCCCGAATTCTTTTTTTTTTAAATGATTCACATTCAACTTCCAGGAAACCCCTCATCTCAGGGGCTCCAAGGGTACAGGTCACTGAGTTTTGAGGACACGCGAGGAGCTGGGACGCCGGTCACCATCGCCTCCCCGGGGTTCTCGGAGCTCCGCGAGGGAAGCTGCGGTTCATGCCCTTTGCGTCTGGAGGCCTGGACTCCGCACGGTGTCTGTGAGGCTTCGCTCATGGTGGGGAGGAGCCGAGGCAGCTGGCGTTTAGCTGGGGGAGCAGGAGGGTCATAGTAGACGGGGACGGTGCGTCCATGGAAGCAGCACATGGACGAGAGAGCGCAGGGCAGCGGGAGCCCCTTCAGCAGAGCAGAGTGAGCAGGAGCGAGGCCGCCAGCCAGCACCCTGCTCCCCAGCTGCACGTTCATGCACATGTTCAAGGGCACACGCCAGAGAGGCTGCCAGGGGGAAGGGAGAGACGGGGGTGGGACGGGGGAGGAGGGGGTGCGACATGGTCCCAGGAGGCGGTGTGAGCGCATTAGAGAGCCTGGAAATCCCGTCTGCCTTCCCGTGTGCACCCCGGACAGCAGCACACATTCAAAAGAAAGAGAAAGAAGGAGGAGGAAGAGAGAAAGGAGGAAGCGGGGTGTAGGGGGGAGGGAGGATGAGGAGAGGGCGCGGAGGGACAAGGCGTGCTTGGGTAAGGGCTGCGCAGGGCTGCTCAGGCAGCTGCATGTGCGGGAAGAGCCCACGTGGGGAGCAGCCGAACGCCCTTTCCCGGGCGAGCCTTCAACCTGACAGTTGCCCAGCTGCCGGGAACACTACTCAGCTATCAAACGGGCAGCGTAGAAACTGGCCCAGCTTATGGCCCCAGGGAGGACAGCGTCCCCGGCTGGTGTGGGAGGAACCAACTGGGCCTGAAGACTTGACTCCTGCTCTGACTTGAGGGCTATTTTACAAAATATATATTCTTATTGAGTTCAGAGAGGAAGGAAGAGAGGAGAGAGAGAGAAACATCAATGAAGAGAGAGACTCATGGACAGGCTGCTTCCTGCACGCCCCCTACTGGAGATCAAGCCCGAAACCTGGGCCTGTGCCCTGACGGGGAATAGACCGGAACCTCCAGGTTCATAGGTCAACGCGGAACCGCTGAGCCAAGCAGGCTGGGCTTGAGGGCTGTTTCTACTTGTGCATCTGCATGTGTGCGAACCACAGGGAAGAGCTCAGATAGGCCCGCGTGTGTGGTCTTGGAGCGAGTCTTCATCGCTCAGGGCGCCGTGTTCCTTTCTGTTAAATGGAGACACGGGGCTTCCCCCACGGGCAGTGGCGTCCATGCAGCCACAGGCTTGTGATCTTGCCCATGCAGCCCTGGGCCTGGCGCTGAGATCGGGTGCCCTCCCTTAGGGTCAAGGCCACGGGGCGTTCATTTCTGCAGACACCTGGGCACTGCCTGGCGGTGAGGCCCCTCTCCGGGCCTCTGTTTCCTGTCATGTACAATGAGGGGTTGGGCCTTAGCCAGTTTTGCTCAGTGGATAGAGCATCAGCCTGTGGACCGAAGGGTCCCAGGTTCAATTCCAGTCAAGGGCACGTGCCCGGGTTTCAGGCTCCATCTCCACCCAATAGGGGACATGCAGGAGGCAGCCAATCAATGATTCTCTCTCATCATTGATGTTTTTATTGCTCACTCCCTCTCCCTTCCTCTCTGAAATCAATAAAAGTATATTTTAAAACATAAATAAATAACACAAGGTGTTGGAAACTTCTGCCCCCGACTTCTCTAGCCGCCTCAGCTCCTTCCTCGAGATGAGGGGAGGAGGGACAGCCCCCTTGCCCGCTGGCCCTCAGCCCCTGAGGGGATGGCACTGAGTCCATTTGCCTTGAAGGCCCCGGGGCATGCTGGGCTCTGCGTGGGCAGCCTGGCCAGGGCGGGGACTGGTCCCCACGGTGCCCAGCCTGCGTGCCTCCCTCGGGCACAATGCACCCTGTCTTCTCTTGCAGATCTGGGTTAGATAAACCGTCTGCTGTTTCCTTTCCTCTTATTTTCTAGGAGTTTCAGCAAGTCCCGCCCCAGAGAAAGCTGCCAGGTCAGTGGGACCTGGTCCTTTTCAACAAATACAATGTGACATTTCCCCGGGACAAACAACCCAGGCTGGTTCCCAGCACAACTCACCCCGGCCCACCCTCGGGGCAGATGCTCAGCGCTGGGCGCGTGGAACTGGGGGGGAAGGAGGCGGACGTCCATCTGAGACCACGGACGCTTGATGGTGCTCCGAACAGGCCACTCGACCTTCCAGTTCTTCCTCGGTCAATGGCAACAGCTAAGCACAGCGCAGGAAGGGCGCCGGTGGGAGTTAGAAGAGAACATTGAGAAAGAGTCTGGGTGACTGTCAGGCACATGGAGCAATGCTGGCTATTTAAATACACATGTATGTCAGAGAGGAAGGGGGAGGGAGAGAGAGAGAAACACGGATCGGCTGCCTCCTGCACACCCCACACTGGGGATCGAGCCTGCAACCCAGGCATGTGCCCTTGACCAGGAATCAAACCTTCTGTTTCATAGGTTGATGCTCGACCACTGAGCCACACCGGCCAGGCAATGCTAGCTATTTTAATACCAATTTGTATGTGTCTGCGTGTGCATGGGAGTGCATACGTACGTATGTAAATACATAATTTGTCTTTCTTTAAAAATAATCTTTGCTTATCAAAGAAACGTTGTCAAGAGGGAATTCAAAAGCTGTAGAAAGATGTACTCCCAGAGATAAGCACCATCACCGTTCTGAGTGACTTTAGGCACTTTTAGACACTATGTTACATGCATGTTTAGAAGCCGAGGTCATGCTGCTTCACCGATGCGTTCTTGATGTTGTAAATGGCATGGTTTGGTGCTTGCAGCATTCTGGGAGGGCCTGGTTGGAAACGGTGGGGACCCCCAGAGACTCATGAGAGCACCCCCCATCCTTGGTCCCTGTGCTCATTTGAGCTCTCCCCACTCTAAAAGTGCAGGCTCGGGACCGAACCCAGGTCTGTCTGAGACCGAAGCCCAGGAAAACTGCACAACCCATGATGCCCTCCTATGGGGCCCAGGCTTCAACAGCTGTCCATCACTTCTGCCATCCGCGGCTCCGCACCCATCTCTCTCCAGAGGCCGCCTGCCTGCAGCCACCGGGGAGCCACCCATGCCCACTCCTCCCCCACGCGCCTCCCCTGCCAGGATGGAAGGAGTAGGGGGGAGTTAGGGACAGGCGGGCGAGGGAAGGTGCCAAGTAAACATGGGAGAGAAGAATGCTATTTGCTGAGGTTTTTTTTTTTTTTTTTTGGTCTTTCAGGGTTTGGCTTAGAGCTTCAAAGCCCGGTTTCAGAAGTTTCTCTGTGTTTGTTTGCCCGAGTGGGAGAAGCCCAGTGTCCTGTTTCTGAATCCATTTACTCAGCATCTCAGAAAACACCGTGAGGGTCCGGGAAGGGTTCAAGGACGAGGCAGGATGTGTGCTGGACGGAGCCCCTCCCCACCCTGCAGGGCCTGTCCTGAAATGACTCTCCTCGACCCAGGTGCTGGTGGAGGTCAAAGCATCCAACCTCCCCGGGAGCCACCTCCTCCAGGAACCCCTCCCGGCTGCCAGAGTGATGGGCTTCACACAGAGACCTCACCATTGCCCGCCCTTTCTTAAGGTCCACACAGTTTTCTTTTTGTCCTCAAAGTGTGACTGAATTCCTGAAGCATTGGGCCTACTCTGAATGCCTTGTCTCCTGACCCCAGGACCCCTATAACTTCTGGACACACCTCCCGCCCCGTCTTTCCTGTCTGTCTTTTCCTCCAGACCAGGCTCTTCCTGTCTTCTTGGCCCAGAAGGCACATCCCTGATCTCATCTTCTTTCACGAGCCCCTTCACCTGGCTGCCCCCCAAACACTAATTGGGGTGGGTGGTGGGTCAGGCAGTCTGGTTCCTACTCTGGTTCGGCCACTGTTTATCTGTGTGGTATGTGGCCAGTGATTCAACCTCTCTGAGCCTCACTTTTCATAAATTAAAATGGGGCCAATCATTCCACCTACCTCAGGGGGTTGCCATGAAGGTTAAGGGAGCTATGGAGTGGCTCAGAACAGTGCCCAGGCACCTGGCAAGTGTTCAATGAGCGTGAGAATGTTTCTGGCCTCGGGCATCCCCTCCTTTGGGAGATCATGAATGGTTGGAGATTCTAGAGTCTATTTCTCTGCCCCTGGAATCTGGACTAGCCTGTCTCTATGTTGACCAAAAGAGTGCAGAAAGCATCACTGTTTGGGGTCTTACTGTTTCAAGGATGGGAAGTCTCCTCCTCGCAGCTGACTAGAAAGGCCCGGAGACTAGGTGGAGAGGCAGAGGTACCCACCCAAGCCCAGCCTCCAGTCATCCAGCCAAGGCGCCATCTTGAAGCGGCCATCCTGGAAGTGGATGCCCCAGCCCCAGCTGCTCCACCTGGTGCTGTGTGGATCAAAAATGAACCGTTCTGCTGAGCCCTTCCCAGGTTCCTGAGCCATGGAATTGTGAGAAAATGAAAATGGTTATTCCAAGACATTGAATTTGAGGTGGTTTATTATACAAGAGACACCTGAAATGCCTCCTCCAGGAAACTTGGGTTTTCCAAGTCTCTGATTTCTGTTCCCACAAATAGTCACCTCCTGCCACCTTTGCATTTTTGTTCCCTATTCTGCAACTTGTCTGGGATGGACTTCAACTTGGGAATCAGCTCTTTCCTTCACACACACACACACACACACACACACACACACACACACTCGCACAACCTCTGTATTGGTAAAACTTACCATCAGGCTTGAAGGTTTGGCAGGAAGTTTACTCACATAATACAAACAAATTAAAATGTGATGGAATTCCACTCCTCTCTTCTCTCACCCGGTCACCAGCCTCTCTGCCATGTGGCTTGGCCACTCTCTTCTTCCCTCCCCTCGATTCTAAATTTATCTTTATTCCCAACACTTCTCGATTCCTGGTCTCGTATTCATTTATGCCCTCGAGGTTCCAATATCAACTCAAGCTGCTGACCAGAGTCACTTCCTAAACAAACATGTGTGGTGGGCGGTCACCTTCCCGGAGACCGTTCTCCAACCACCATATCGAACATGGCCCGCCCCCTCCTCTCAGCCCCTTTACCTGCCTTTTGCAACCCACCCAATATTACACACACTGTCCATGTTTACTAGTGTCTCTCTCCCCTTCAGACTGCCCTTGAGAAGTCCAGGGCCTCTGTAACTGTTACTATTAATCCACAAAGACCAAAGGGTGTAGCCACATCGCAGGGGCTCAGTGGGTATGTTTTGCACATCTGAGTACATACACGCATTGAAGGGACTATGGTGCCAATATGAGAACCTTTCAAAAACTTGCTCTGCTAGATAATCCGGGCCTCATTGCTGCTAGAACTTGGATGTCCGAAGGCCAGGTCTGAAAGACAATCAGATGGGCAAGGTCAGGCCAGGGTAAGAACTCCAGCACTACCTCCCGCCAACCCTTTCCCACCACTGCCCCAGCTCCACAATGGCGAGATGGATGGCGAGGTCACCTTCCTCTGCCTCCCGCTGCCTTCCTCCTTCGGGGCCCACCCAGGGCCAGGCCCAAGTTGGTTGATAATGTGTCAGAGCTCACGGTCTCCTGGTTTTTGCCTCCTGAAGGGAGACCATGACCTTAGGCCGCTGTCCGGAGCTGGAAGAGGGAAGGCCATGGATGATCCCTCTTTCCTTCTGGTTCCCGCGGTTCTGTGAATGATGACGTCATTAACGGAGCTGAGCAAGACTGGGTGAGGGTCAGCCTTGGAGGCAAAAAAGCCTCGAGGGCTCGGTTTTGGGGATGCAATAGGTGAGAAGCACATGAGATGGCCTGAGTGGATATATCGAGTGGGCCGTGGCGATGCCGGGGGAGGCATCTGTCCTGGAGACAGGGCATGGTTTTCTGCAGCCGCTCTGCCCGAGAAAGAAGCTCACACCACCTTCCTCCCTGGCAGGATCCCCTTCCTGCCCTGACATCAGAGGCGTCCCCTGTTCTAACTCTACCTCGTGGGTCCTCCTCCGGCGCCCCTTCATCCGGTCCTAAGGCCTCCCCAAAATAAAGTCCCGCAGGCTCGGCTTGCTCACTTCCATGCTGCATATCTGTGGCAGATACTAACTGAAGCTATAGCACATGGAAAAGAAGGCAAAATATGCCCGGCTGGTGTGGCTCAGTGGTTGAGCATCCATCTATGAACCAGGAGGTCACACTTCAATTCCCTGTCAGGGCACACGCCTGGGTTGTGGGCTGGATTCCCAGTGTGGGACATGCAGGAGGCAGCTGATCAACGATTCTCTCTCATCATTGATGTTTTTTTTTCTCTCTCTCTCCCCACCCCCCGTCTTCATCTCTGAAATCAATAAAAATATATATTTTTAAAAACCTTAATAAAAAAATGTGGTTGTAAAATCCTTAGAACCCTTCCAGAGCTTTAGGACCAAAGTCCCTTTGTCTCAGGGTGGGGAGCAGTGGAGGGAGGGAAGGGGAGGAAGTGGTGCTCAGGGCCTGGCTCGGGGACCACTGGAGAGGACACGGTGTCCAAGTTGGCTTTGCACCCTGTGGGCCAGCCCAGGGCTGGGGCCAGCAACACCCCCCTGTGGCCACAGGTGGCGGTGGGACCCTGAGCCATGGAGGAAATCCTTTGTTTACAAAATCCGCAAGAATCTGGGCATTTTGTTTGGAAATAAGCGAGTTGGCCTTTGAACTTTTTAAGGGTCTCTTCTTCGCTTCACTGTGAGCTTATACACTCCAATGCTATTTTATTTATCTTTTTAAACATATTTTTTAATTGACTTCAGAGAGGAAGGGAGAGGGAGAGAGAGATAGAAACACCAATGATGAGAGAGAATCATTGATCGGCTGCCTCCTGCACAACCCCCAACTGGAGATTGGGCCCACAACCTGGGCCTGTGCCCTGACCGGAAATGGAACCATGACCTCCTGGTTCCTAGGTGGATGCTCAACCACTGAGCCACACCAGCCTGGCTCCAGTGTTATTTTAAATACCCAACTACATGCTGCCTGCTCCCAGCTGCACACCCTCTCCTGGGAGGCCTAGGCTCATATTTCCAATGACTATGCCCCAGACATCTCCAGGACAGCGTGTTCGCCATGAGCTCTCAGCAGGACCAGCAGCCAGAGAAGAGGCTGCATATGTTGTCTGTTACCTTATTTAACTGAGATAAAAAATCTTAATCTCCATTTTTCAGGTAAGGAAGCAGAGGGTAGAAAGGTGAATTTTTCCCCCAAGGTCATAGGCATGGCAGAGTCAAGATGTGGACCTGTGTCTGTCTGGTTCTAAACCCTATTCTTTCACAGGCTTCCCAGGGCCTCCTGGGATGGAGGCCCCCAGGCACCTGTGGGATGGAGGCAGGCTCCCCCCAGGCCCCGTCCTGGACGCAGAGGGGTTGAATGACTTGACTTTGTCACATACGAGGTCGAATGAAAACCCATAGTTTCCGTCACCAAATCTAGAGCTGATTCAACTCCAGTCTCCACCCAGCCCTTTCTCTGGAGTTGGGAGGCCTGCCTGGGGCTGGGTGGCCAGGGTGTTAGTAGCTGAGCCTCCTTCCTGCAGCCGATCTGACCCCCGGGTGTTGAGGGAGAGACTTTGAAATCCCCAGGACAAAAATAGCCTCGTTTTCCCCACCTCCACTTTCACCCCCATCCAAGGAGAGGGGCGGCCAGGCCTCAGACACGCTGAGTGACTAGAGGCAAAAGACACAGACGCTGGTTGCCGATATTTACATAAGAACCTTCTCACATTTTCCTTTCCTGTTCGCGGCGCATGAGCTGGCCCCCTGGCGTGGACAGCCACCCACGTGCGCACAGGGACATGTGCCCACATACAGGTGTCTCCCACATGCAGGCTCCGTGTGTGGGAAGCCATCCCACACACCACGGACCACGGATGCAGAGGTGCCCTGGAAATGGGTTTGATCTTCTCCCCAGACCCATGCCTTTGTCCCTCATACAAGGCATCTGCTGTGCCCTGGGATCCCCCAGAGGCAGCCCCCAAGTGGAGAATTCTAGTGCAGGGACCTATTTGGGGGGTGGCTTGGGAAATGCCACTAAGAGATGGACACAGGAGGCAGGGACATTATTGACCCACAGCGGTGACCTTGGGCGACAGGACCCCATTCCACTGGAAGCCAAGGGTGAATGTGCAGGACACGCCCCACCCAAGGGGGCAGGACGCGGAAGTACATGTCACTCGTCTCCCTTTCCATCAGGGCTGAGGGCCAGCGTAGGAAGAGAGACTTTCTCATGAGGTGGAGGACACAGTCAGGCTGAGGAACTTGCTGTGCAATCACCACAAAGGGCTCCCTTCCAGCCCTGCTCCTTCCTTACCTGATGCCTCAGATAATTCCTTCCTCTCCCTGAGCCTCAGTTTCCCTCACCTGTGAAATGGGAGAATACTCTGTCCCACAAGATTGGAGTGGAGATGAACTATGGATAAGCTCAGGATTGTCAGCGCCGACAACTCACTAAGTTGACTCTTGAAAGAGATTCCTTTTCCATCTTGCCACCTCAACTTTCTTCCTCCCTTTCCTCCTCTGCTTGGAGGCCGAGGGCCATCTGCAGGCCGGGACACACCCTCGGTGACCTCAGGGCGCCAGAAGGCTCTGCGGACCATCTGAAGCAACACACGGGGCTTCCACACCCTTGTGTCCGCTCTGCCTTCTTCAAAACAGACCTGGGACCTGACCCTCCTCCCCTGCCTGCTGTCCCCGGGCCCCGCCTCCTTACCTCTGGCTGGGATCCTGGCAATAGTTTCCCAGCTCTTCTCCCCTGTGGTCCTGTTCCCTCCACAGTCTTCTCTTCCCCCAAAGCCAGAGGGGTCTTCTCCTGAGGTTGGTCAGCTCACCTCCTCCATGCCGTCTTCTCACGCCTCCCCTCTCATCAAAGGGAAAGCCGCAGTGTCCATTGGCTCACGTGAGTGACTGGGCCCCTTGATTCAAATCTCAAACCTCACCTCCTCCCTCTCCCTCTCCTGTTTACCCCTCCACAGCAACTCTGACCCCCCTCCTGTTCCTTCAAGTGTCCAAGCATCCTCCGACCTCAGGGACTCTGCACAGGCTGTTCCCTCTGCCTGGATGCTCCCTCCCAGAGACCCACTTGCTTGCTCCTCACCTCCGTCAAGACTTGCTCAGATATCACCACCCAGCGAGGTCTCCCCGACATATCCCATTTCCAGTTGCAATACTCTTCCCTCTCACCTCCTTTCCCTTCTCCATCTTGTTATTCTTTGGAGACGCGCAACCATGTCCTGTGCTGCAAAACGATTGTGTTTATTTTATTCTCGACTCTTCAACCCCATGGGCTCATTTCTTTTTGCCTGTTCTAGTCGTTGACGAGTTTGAGAGCAATGCGGGGCAAGAGCCAGTGTTGCACCATTTATAGAATGGATGGTGAGTGAGTGAATGAGTGAATGGGTGAAGGAGTAAAGGAGTGAATGATTAAATGAGTGAATGGGTGAAGGAGTGAATAGGTGAAGGAGTGAATGAATGAAGGAGTGAAGGAGTGAAGGAATGAATGGGTGAAGGAGTGAATAAATGAAGGAGTGAATGAGTGAAGGAGTGAATGAATGAAGGAGTGAAGGAATGAATGGGTGAATGAGTGAATAAATGAAGGAGTGAATGAGTGAAGGAGTGAATGAATGAAGGGGTGAAGGAATGAAGGAATGAATGGGTGAATGAGTGATTGAATGAAGGAGTGAATGATTAAATGAGTGAATGGGTGAAGGAGTGAAGGAATGAAGGAGTGAATGAGTGGCTGGTGTGGTGTGATCCAGATCCTGACTTTAGGCGTCAGATGCATTGGTTCCGCCCTATTTCCACAGCGCGCTGCCTGCTGCCTCATAAGCATTCCGTTGCCGTCTCAAGCCCGCTCTCCTGAGGGCGGTGACTTCAGCTCTGGTAGCCATGTGCGCAGCGCCCACCTGTGTGCGAGCTGCCCTCGAGGAGAAGGAGATGCTCCGAGAGTCCCTCTTTCAGCTCGTCCTTTGGTGGCTGCACACATATTTTGGCAGAACAGGTCTCATGGCAGAGGAGCGCGTGTGAGAAGATGGGAAGACGGAGGCGCAGCCTCCGTAAGAACCAGCAGGTCCCGTACATCCGACACCCCGCGCAGAGGCCGCGGCCAGGAGGCGGCACGGCCAGGGAAACACGACGGCGGTTTCTGGAGCCTGTGGTAGGAGGACGGAGTCACCGTTCATTTTTCATTTATGTAATTTTCACATTTCAAAAACGTCCATGACAAACGTGGACGCTTCCCCGCGACATTCACAACGGAAAAGGCAGTGAACGCTTCGCCAGAGAGAAGAGGGGCCTCGCAACTCCAGGTCCTCGGCCCCGTCCAGGGTGGGCGTTTCTGGGTCACGATTGAGTTCTTGTGTGTCGGGAGCTCACACTCGTGTTTACAAACCCGCACCCGTCTGCTCTGAAGCCTGCATTCCTACCACGCACCACGGAGCAGCTTCTTCTTCTCCAGAAACTTCCATGGGTCACAGAGCAGGGCAGCCAGCAGAGATGCGAGCACATGCTCCAAAGCAGATGCGCCATCACTCGCTGCTCATCCGCTTTCAGCAGGAAGAACGGGGCTGCGGCCGGGAGCCAGGCGGGGCCAGGCCTACGGGGCCCTGGGTTCTGGGACCCCGATGTGCACAGACCACAGCCTGGAGCCAGCATGTATCTCCAATGGCGTCCCTGGGGACACCGGGGAACAGGCCTATCCCTTGCCCATCGATGCCGTGGCTCTGGGGGCAGGTCCGGCAGGCAGTGCTGGCTGGTGGGACAGTAGGGAAGGGATGGCAGGGCAGGTATGTCCACCCAGACCTGTGGGTGTGGAAGACACTCTAGGACCCCAGGGCGAGGAGGGGAGGCTTTTGAACAGGACACAATGGCAGAGCGAGCTGTGCTCTGGGCTGAGGACCGGCAGCAGGAGGGGCCGGGGCAATGGGTGTGATAAAGGTTTTTCGGGCCCCTCCGAGCTGTGGGGATGGAACGCAGAACAAAGGAGGCACAACCGGCTGGCGGGCCGAGCTGACCGGGCGTGAGGCTTGGTCCCCCTGGCAGCCTGCGGGCTTTCGGGATGAGTCAGGGGCTGGCGGCCCACTGTGGTGTTTTCCACCCCGGCCACGTGGGCTGGTTCTGAGCTGCAGAGGAAACCACTTGGCCCCAAGGCAGCCTGAGAAATCTCAGATCGTATACAAATTTCTCCCCGTCCCAACCCACCTGGACTCCAGCCCTAGCATCCGTCAGCACTACACACTGCCTCCAGCCAGCACATGTGTCCACACGTGTGCGCACACACACAACCTCCAACCACAGCATGTGTATCCACATATGTGCACACACACATACACACACATAGATACACACATACACAGGCACAGACACAACCTCCAACCCCAACGTATGAATACACTCCCACCCCACACACACGACGAGCCAGGGTCACTCGCGCGCTCACATTGTGCGAGGAAGAAGGAAGAAGTCACACAACCCGTGACGAGGGGGCCCCCAGACTGGCAGTCGCATGGTCAGTAGCGTGGGCCCCCCTTGCTGACTCCCCAAGCTCACTGCTGCGTGAGGAGACGAAGGTCTCGCCAGCGGGTGCCGGCTGAGGAGGGGGACCGGCTGGGAGGACTCCTGCGTCGGGGAGGACTGGACACTGGGTTGAGCAGGGGCAACGTGACGCCCACAAACACGGCCCAGTCGGAGTGGCAGGCCCTGCTGTCGTGAGAAGAGAACCCCAGTGAGTGAGCAGACAGGCTGCGGTCAGGCCCGGGAAGCCATCCCACACAGCAACGCCGGCCCAGTTCCCATTGGGCTCAGCATCCACCTCTCGTCTGACCCCGAGCATGAGCCTACGGGCCTGCCCGAGGGGCCCCTTTTCCTAAGTACCGTCAGTGCCCCATGCCCTCGGTCACGGTGGCCACTGTAACCTCAGCGGCGGCCGGGAAGAGGTCCCGTGGGCGGTTCCAGAAGCACAGTGAGCGAGGCTGGAGCCCACGGTGGCCGGCGGCTCCCTTGCTAACTGCTAACAAATGTTAGAGCTATTTGGGGCCTGTGGCGTCACCGGCGAGCCAGCTGCGGCGGTGGCTGTGATGTCATCGGCTGTCTGGCTGGCGGCTCTGTGGCCGGAGAAGTCACTGGGGAGGAGGCATCCTTGGAGGCTTCCTTGTCCCTCGCACGGAGCTGTCCTGCCTGGACCAGGTCCCCAGCCATGTGCCAGGGGAGCTGGGAAGCCAGGGCTGCACGGGGCAGCTGGTGGGCCCGGAGGTGTGGGGGATGGATGGGCCTGAGGCCTTCGCTCTCCCAGGGCTGGAATGCCCAGGCCTTCCGTTCTCCCGCCCCCCAGCCTGCTGACCTGCGGCCCCTGGACCACGGAGGGGCCCATCGCAGGACTGTGCTGACAGACTCAGCTGCAGATGGTCAGGGTCAGCTCTGACTGTTCTCCAGCGCCCCCTGCAGGCGGACCCTCACATTGCCCCACGATGGGCCCTGCAGCAGCCCCGTGACCCCTGCGTGGTGACATCAGCCTGTCCTTCAAGGAGCTGCTTGACAGTCCCCTCGTCCTCCCTCGGCTACACAGGGGCTGCCTCGCAGGGACACTAGGGGCTCCAGCCGTCGTGTCAGAGCTCCAGGTCCCAGTCCCCCTTCCAGGCGGTGGCCTCGGCGGGACCTCCTCCCTCCTCTGCATTTCGGGGCTGAAAACCTGCTACTTTTGTGGCATGGAAACCACAGCTAAGGATTTTCATCCCTGAAATGACATGAGGATGTTCTGGCTCGGCCGCTGTCGGGGTGTCGTTTACTGCGCGGCACAGTTCTCCCCTCGTGTCTCACCACAGTGTCTCTGGACACTGCCGACTGCACGGGCAGCGCACCTAACCCCCGACTTCACTTCCTCCGCAGGAACAGGCAGGTCCGAGGATTCTTAAACCGGGGCAGAGACCTCATAACACTGGAATGAGCTCGGAGCGGCACGGCCGGCCGCCCTCCTCTGCACTCACCCGGAGACGCTCTCGAAGGCGACCCCTGAAAGCCAGCGACTCTCTGGTTCCTCCCGGCCCAGCTGACTGAGGGAGCCTGGCAGGGCTCAGTCTAAACCACCAGGAGCCCACACCTGTTGACCCAGATTCAGCCCCAGGAGCAGGAAGTGGGGTGAGGAAGGAGGACGGGGGCTGCTACCTTCATGGTGTGGGAAACCACAACTGAAGATTTGCACCCAAGTTCGGGGCATGTCTAAGTTCAAGGTGGGACGAGCAGCGAGCTCTCTCCCCAGTAAAATCTCCTCCACCTGCTCCCTGTCCCCACCCCTCCCACCCCTGTGCCCCATCCATGGGTGTGAGGCATCAACCAGGGGTGAGGATGAGGGGTAAAGGGTGAGGGATGAGGGGTGAGGGGTGAGGAAAGGGTCTTGGAACATCAGTGCAACATGGGGCTCATGGGATGCGGGGCAGAGGGAGTGGGGAGAGGCCAGGGCATCCTGACTTTTGTTGGGAACATTACTGAATTCTTATTGCATGAAATTCCCAATAAAACTCCCCCAAGAATCTCCCAGTTAAAAGGTCGTGGTCTTCATTTACTCTGCCTGGCAACTGGGGCCTTGATAGCCGTCCAGTAGGAGATCTTAAAGGGCGGTGTGGCATTTGAGGAGACAGGTATGTGGGAGCCACTGGCAGGGTGCCTGGCTCTCAGCGGACACCCCCACATGGTGCTGACAGTTGCACTCCCGATGCACTTGCTGAATGCGTATCTTAGCCAAGAGCTGGGTGGTTCTGACGTCTCCACAACCCGGAGGCTCTGTGAATTGGCTTTCTATTGCTGGCAAAACAAACTGGCTTATAATCATATCAATGTATTCTCTCAGAGTTTCTGTAAACCAGAAGTCTGACACGGTCGTCACATCAGGCTGAAATCAAGGTGCCATCACGGCTGCCTTTCTTACTGGAGCTCTAAGAGAGAACTGACTTCCAAGCTCCTCCAGGTTGTAGGCAGAACCTAGTTCCTTGTGGTTGTAGGACTGAGGTTCCCATTTCCTGGCTGATTGCTAGTGGGGGGCCAACCGCAGGTCCTAGTCCTCACATCTAGGAGGCAGCAAAAGCACACCGAGTCTTCTCACCCTTGAATCTCCTCGCCACCCCCCCTCCTGCCACATCTCTTTCTGCCTCCAGCCGGAGGAAGTTCCCTGCTTTCAGGGACCATGTGACTACCGTGGGCTCCAACTCGAGGATCCAGAAGTCTTCCTGGATTAAGTTCTCTGGCCTGAGTCACACCTGCAAAGTCCGTTTGGTCAGGTAACGTCATCCTCCTAGGGTCCGGATATCAGGGCCGGGACAGTTTTGCAGGGTCACTGTTCAGTCCCCCATTCTCTGCAGTGGATTCTGTTCCATGGAGGGAACTCCAGCTCAGGGAGACTCTGAGCTGGGAGAACAGAACTGTCCTTTCTGTCAAAAAGCATTCACTGAACACTCGCTGTGTACTGGGGACTCGCCAAGTACTTGGAATGTAAACTAGAAATGCTGACATCACTGAGGAAAGAGGGGAGGAGAAAGAGACACGGACTATGGAACCTACCATGTGTCAGGGGCACTTCACTCATTTTCTCTCATGTCCAAGGGCATCCCATTGTGCAGATGAGCAAACTGAGGCTGAATAACACGCCCAAGGTCATCAACTTATACACTTCAGTCAAGACTTGCCTCCTCTTTCCTCTCTGGTCTGGGACACTCAGGACACCCCCAGTCCACAGAGGGCCACACCACACCTTCTGGGACCATGTCCTGGACCCTCCCCCTCCGGGGTCACTTCCCTCTTCCCACAGAAGAAATGAGAACTATGCCATTGGCCAGCCTTGGGGGTGTGCGGGGAGAGGCTGTGGGACCGGGTGAACGGGAAATTAAGGTGTAGAGTTGCTCAGTCACACAGAGCAAAGACTCAGACATGCAGGCACGGGCCACCTAGTGAAGGAGCAGATGGTTGGAGGAAGTGGCTTCTGCAGCATGAGGTGATGGCAGGCAGTGTACCCCAGGGGCCATTCCTTAGGACAGGTCTTGTTTCTTTGGAAATATAGATTTGGGAGCCCTACCTTAGACCACTTATTCTCAAAATCTGGGGAACAGAAACCTGTGTTTCTCACAAGCTTCTCCAGTGACCTTCACACAGGCAGACCTGCCTCGGGACCGCTGCCTGATGGCCTTGGGTGGTCTGGGAGGAGCTGCCCTCGTCACCCAGGACCAGTGGGGACCGAGGCACCCCTGAGCCCTGGACACCCTGCTATGTGTTCGGGGACTTGGCAGGAGGAGGACCTTGCAGCCTGCATTACTGCCACATTCTCCTGCGCCCCCCCGCCCCGCCCCCCGTGGCTTCCAGCTCAGGAGGAAGTGATTCAGACCAGTGACGATGGCTCAGTGTGAAGGTCTTCACTCAGCATCTCAGTTTCTGCTCTACTCATCCCAAAGCCACGGTGACCATGTGCTGCCCTTTTACCTCCTGACTTTTCGGCGTCCCTTGCCCAGATGCTGGGTGAACTGTGGCCTTCCTGCCTGTGGCAGAGGGGGCGGAGGGGAGGAGAGTTTATGGCATCTTCCCAGCTGTCCTCACACACATCGAGTCAGCCCGTCCCATCTGGACAGGGATAGGCCTTCAGGGCACCTCGGCAATGCAGGAGGGAACGCCAGTGAGGGGATGTCATCTGGGGTTCTGACCGCAGCCCCGTGACAGGGGCTGGCAGAGACCCCAGTGTGCACCTCTCTGTGTTCTCAGCCTCATCATTGCGATGTGAGCCCAGTGTCCTCCAGCTTAGATGTCCTGGATGTTGTCTCTTTGGCCATACTTTCCTGAGAGCTAGTCCAGGGCGAGACCATGCGACCTGGTCTCCGGGTCCTTCCTATTTCCCGTTTCCACCTTCTCACAGACGGGCATGTCATAGGTGCCCTGAGTCCTCTGTGACCGGTAAGGGCGTTTGAACAGCCCTTTGCACCCGTCCTGCTTGCTTCCAGCCCAGGATGCTGTGGGGTGGCGGTGGTGAGGAAGACGTGATGTCTGGAGCCATGGCAGCCACACGGTGCCAGTGAGGTGAGATGCCATCCCTGTGCTGAAGACAGCAGAGGATGGCTGGGAGGGGCCTGGGCCCTGGATGGCATCACCGAGCCATGGCTCAATCCTAGGACTACCCTCCTCTGGGGGAGCCGTCAGTTGAGGCACTTTAGTTGGGCGTTGGGGTTCCCATCCTAACTGCAGAGCCTGCGGTGTAGGTTAGAGGTTCCCAGGGTTTCCGTGGCACCAGGAGGTTCTGAAGGACCCACCACGTGGCTGTAGCCCTACTTGAAGTCAAAGACGTGGGAGGAAACAGAGGCATGGGGACAACCGAGTTGAACTTCGCTGCCTCCTCCGTGTGGAGTCGGACACACCCTCCACCCTCCTGAGTTCACCTTCCTGTAAACTGGGGTGCAGCCCCAACATGCGAATCCTCCCTGAGTTTGGTCTATGCTCAAATGAGATGACGTGTGTAAACACACGTATGACGTACCATGTAAGTGTCAAGACTCTTGATCAGCTCCACCTGCTTTTGGTTGTGTGTGCGAGAGATCGAGAGACAGAGAGACAGCTGTAAAGAGGAGATGCGCCCTCACAGGTGTGTCCCTTAGCGGGGTGAACGATAAAATCAGTTGATTCTGGGGGAGCCCAAATCAACCGAAAGCTGGAGTCCTCATTCTACCTCCTTGCACCAGCCCCTCACATTCAACCAGGTCCCGCCAACCCTACTGCCCGAACAGCTCCTGCGTGTGCTCCTCCCGCATTTCCACCCTCTCTGCCTTGATTCGGAGCTCATGGTCTCTCGCTGAGAATATTGCACCAGCCTTGCTGGCCTCCAACCTCCTTCCTAGCACCGTCACGAGAGAATTCTTTCCAACACGTAGGTAGGACTCTGGGGCCTGCCCTCCATGGATCCCCAGATCCCATGTCACTTCTGTTCACCTGCCCTCCTCTCCCACAAGAGCCTGGTGCACAGAGGATGCTGCGCAACCTTTTGATGGGAGGAAACAGCAGCCTGGGATTCAAAACTCAGATGCATAGGATGAGAAGATGAATCCACAGCTCGGCACCTCCCAAGGGCAGTCCTAAAGGAACACATCAGAGTCACAGCTGTTTTGCTGCATGTTGACACTTTATTGAAAGCCAGGGGCTATTTCAGAGAACAAGGAACCCAGATGGCAGCCTGGGAGGGGGTGGGGGCAGGGGGGTGTTGGCAGGGTGGGTGGAAGTCTTAGGATTGGTCACTTGCTGTAGCTCTTGGAGCCCGGATCTGGGAGGTCTTCTCTCAGGCCAGAGCCAGTCGGCTGGTTCTCCTCTTCACTCCCTGCTGACAACCCATCCTCGGCTTCATCTGAAACATGAGGGTCAAGGCTGGTGCAATCCTGACCTGACTTCTCCTCCCTCCCTCACTCTTTTTGACTGGAAGAGATCTTGGGCTCTGAGGGGCATTCCTTCCCCATGAATGCCCCACAGGGGGCACCTTCAAATCGCCAGGCAGGAGGGACATGCGATGGGCAGGACAGGACTCAGGGTTATTGCCAGAGAGCCTCTGGTCTTTAGAATTGAGAGTCTAGAACATGTCGGACGAGGTCACTTCCCTGCGGAACGCTCCACTCTCATTGGTCTCCCTGTGAAGACCTCCCGTCATTCTGCAAAGCTCAGCCCATTCTGCAAATCACCTGCCCTGGGAGGCCTCCCCCACCCCTGGCTTCCTGCAGCTCCCAGCATGCACCAGGAAGCTGAAGGACTTTCCCTGGGTTATGTCACTCCCAGAAGCTTTTTAGGGCATCGCATTTATCTTGACATTCCTAGTGCCCTTATGACGAGTCCTTTTATCATCTCCGTAACTTCTTCAACAGGAAGTGCTCTTCGACAGGAAGTTCTCTTCAACAGAAAGTTCTCTTTAACAGGAAGTCCATTGCAACAGAAAGACGTAGAATGCCCGCCTCTCCCCTGGCTAGAACTCACTCTCCAAGACATTTGACCAGTCTTTCAAGGGCAGCGAGCTGAGGTGCCAGGTCCTACCTCCTCTCCCTCCCCACTCAGCTGTCCCACAGCCCTCCCAGCTCCCGTGTTCTCTCTCACTTCCCTCTCCTGCCCCCAAGGAACAGGAAGCCCTTGGCAGAGAGGAGCCCTCCACCCTCACCCCTGCCTGTGAGCTCTCCTGGGAGAGAGGTGCTGATGGCCTCCCAGTGTCCGTTGGCTCCCGGAGGCTCAGACAGGCCTAACGTACAGTGTGCGCACAGTGGGTGCCGTGGATCCACCCCCACCTGCCTTCCCCCTGGCCCGCACTGGCTCCAGACTCCCTACCTGCAGGCGCCTTCAGGAACCGGATGTACTTGGACCAGAAGGAGCAGTCGGCCTTTTTTAGGCCCCGTCGGTTGGGGAGCCGGGCGCTGAGCTCCTTGTAGTTCTCCCCATTGGCGCCAGGGACGAAGTCGGGCCAGGGGACTGCGAACTCAGGCCCTCGCCGCGAGAACTCGTGCGGGTAGTTGGGATTCCTGGGGAAGGAGGAGCAGGACACACGTGTGAGGGAGGATCGTTGCTTCTTTCATCACTGGGATCACCTCTGCACGCGCCTGGTCTCCGAGGATCCACCCACTCACTCATCCTTAGGGGTCCGAGCGGCCTTCACGGCTGCACCCCAAATGCTTACAGGTGAGAAGGCCCCGACCCCACCCAGGCCGTAGGGGAGTGAGATGTGAGCTCAGGAGCCAGCAACACCAGCGCGGCCCTTCTGGGGGTCTGGCCGCTCATGAGCGTCGTGCCCCGCTCTGTGCTGGTGTTCTTTTATGGGGACCCCATTGCTAGTCTCTCGGATGCCTTTGTGGGTCCACGGCCTGGTTGGAGGGGTCTAGAGCCAGCGAACTGTTCTGCCACCTGCAGGTCCATCATGCGACCCCTGGGTTTGGAGGGGTGGGGGGCCCACTCACCCGGATCGGATGAAGTTGGAGAAGTACTGCATGACTTTCAGCGCTGTGCGTTTCTCCTCCGGAGTGAACTGCCCCCTGTAGGCAGGGTGGAAGGGCAGCCCAAAAGCGTACTGAGCATCGGCCAGCAGTTCCAGGCTGCGGGAACAGGGAAGGTGGAGGAGCAGGAGTTAAAGGAACAGTTTGCTGCTGGAGAAATCCAAGGAGTCCGACCAGAATCCTGCCCCTATGAAGACGGTTCTCTTGTGATGTTTAGGCTCCTGTGTGAGGCTAGTACAGCTGATGGACCTGCTGTCCATGGCCCCCCGGGACAGATCCGTGGCATAGCCACTGGCTGTGACCTGAAGACCATTCTGAGTGCACAGTGCCCACCATCCACAGTCCCCTTCCTCTGTCCTCAAAGCCAGCAACGGTGAGTCACGCCCTTCACATGCCCCTCTGTCTGGCTTTTTCCTCTGCCCCCCTCCCCCTTCTCTTCTAAAGGACCCGTGTCATTGGGTTGGGCACCTGGATACTCCCGGACAGTCCCCTGTTTCAAGGTCCCTCACCTTGATCACTTGGACCAAGTCCCTTTGCCATGGAAGGGGACACAGTCACGGTTTGGGGGATTGGCCCGTGGGCGTTTTGAGGGGCCGTTATTCTCCTACCACAGTGGCCTTGTCCACTGCTCCTTCCAAAGGAAGCTGCCTTCCAGACGAACAGACTAACTTTCAAACCCAAGTCCTCGGTTCAAATTCTAGCCTGATCGCTCAGTGTCGGCAAAACCTCGGATTAGCCTCTCTGGGCCTCGGTGTCCCTGTCTGTACAATGGTGATGCAATCACTGAATGAGGCTTCACAATAAAATATTTCAAATCTCTGGCCCAGTTTCTGGCCTATATTTATTTTTCCGTTTTCCCTGTGAGAAACACCCGAAAGCTTAAGAATGGTGAGGGAGCGGGGTCTTTAACCTGGGGTTCCACAGGGTTTCCGAAGACCAGGGGTCCCTGATAGTATATGGGAAATGCTGTGAAACAGTACATGAGCCTCTCTCTTGAGGGGTCACAGCCTGCATCACATCTTCAGGAAGATCTGTGCCAATGGTTGCTGGTGTCTGTTTCACAGCTGGTTCTGCAGCGTGGGGTGAGAAGTCTCCTCAGGTAGCATTTGCCAATTTCCATGGTGTAAATACTCCCACCACAGACTATGTCAAATTAGCAACGCGATGCCATGGAACAGGGAGCTGGGGAAGACACGTGCACTGGCTCTCGCGACTGGCTGCACCAGGAGGCCACGGAGCACTGCTTTGTCCAGCGCGGCATCCTCGCCTGGCCCACGTGTTCATCTGAGGGCCTGCTGGGTCAGAGGGCTTCTGCTTCGTTTTTCCCTCCACAGGGCTAGTCTTCATCAGGACGCGGGAGTTACTGGAACAGTGTAAGGCAGACATCTGGAGGAGGGGCCCACAGGGGGGACCTCGGAAAACGGCATGAGCCTTTGGCGAGTCTGGGCCCCGGAGGAGAGGCAGGGACCCTCTGGTGGAAGAAGAGGGGACCTGGATGCGTGTCAGCAGGAGGCACAAGAGGCACGAAGGAGAAGACTGGGGCCTGACCAGGTGGAGGGGAGATCCCACAACTGCGTGGTGGAGTCGGGGGGCAGGCACTGGTCCGAGCACAGTGATGGGGTTCCTTTGCCCTGTGCTGGGTGCGGTCACTGCCAGCCCCACTGTGGTCACTTAGGCGAGTGGTCCTGCTGGTTGGATTTGGTTTCTAGTTGTCATTTGCTCTCTGCGGTCATAGCAGTCCAGTCAAGTTCTCCCAAATCAGACAGTGACTTGTCCTGGGCCCAGGCCAGGCCCGGGTCCCCTGTCCCAGGTGGGGTGGGGCCTGGGGAAGGTCCCTGAGCAGGCGGAGTGGGCTCGGCTCGAACCCCACCGCCCACCACGGACGTGGAGCCTTGGTTTTGTGTTTGCAGAATGGGTCTGGTCATCCTCTTCTGAGCTAGGATGGGGGCTGAGCCGACCCTGGGGCGAGGAGAGAGAGTGGGTGGGATCTTCCTTGCATCGCGGAGGTGTCTGCTGTAAGGATGATGGGTTCAAGAGGTTCATGCTGCGAAGGCCCCACGCTCAGCCCATCTGGTTGGACTGATCTGAGAGTCTGTGGTTCTGTCCGTAGGAGGAAGTTTGCTGATCTCACCCCCATAAACTATATCCCCCACCCCCTTATCTCTAGCTGGCATCTCTGGACAGCGTCCCCCGGAGGGAGCTGGGGAAGCAGGAGGAATGAGAACCGCCGCTTCCCACGCTAGTATTTCAAGGGCAGAGGCTTTGCTCGGCCACTTGCACACAGAGGCAGTGAGTGTGCGTCTCTGGACGCAGGTAACTCACATGAGTTCACGTTCTGCCCACGGATGAACGGACAGCGGCTTTTGTTCCACGAAAGGATGCACCATACCATCCTTTAAACAGTGAGCTCCCAGCCCTCGCCACTTTAGCTCAGTGGATAGAGCGTCGGTCCTCAGATCAAAGGGTCCTGGGTTCGAGTCTGCTCAAGGGCATGTATCTTGGAGGTTCGATCTGAGGCTCTGGTCAGGGCGCGTGCGGGAGGCCACCAGTCTGTGTGTCTCTCTCACATCGCTGTTTCTCTCTCTGTGTCTCTCCCCCTCCCTGCAAATCTCTAAAAATCAATGGAAAAAATATCCTGGGGTGAGGATTAACAAAAAAAACCCCTTTTTTAAAAAAAAAAGAATAACCAATTCACTTAAAATAATACAGTGCCACCCCCGGCGCCAAATGACACACGTGCAGTCCTCCCCGAGCTCCCTGCGCCCAGCACCGCCGGTGGCTTGTGTCCGGCTGTGCCCTGGACGCTCCCAGGGGACAGGCTGGGCCCACCACGCCTTTCAGTCCCGGCACAAAGCTCAGCAGCTGCTGCGCAGAAGGGCTGGGCTGTCCTGCCCGGAGCACCGACTCCTCCCGGGGAGTTCCACGTGTACCCAGAGCCCCGTGCTCGCCTCAGACTGTGCATGCCCGCTGTGTGCTGTGGTAATCGCAGAGCTCAGTCCCGCAGCCGGCGGAGGCCCCGCTGCCAAGAAAGCCCATGGCAGGCGTAGAGCAAGCCCTGGGTGTCCGGCTTCCTGAGCAATTCAAAGGGAGGGCTCCACGCAGCATCGCCGGCCCAGCCTTTGACCCTGCGCCGAAACCACGCCGACAGACGCGTGTGCAGGCGTGGAATTAAAATGAAATGGGGGCGGCATAGACCTATCTTACCCACATATCACGGGTCCCCATTTTAACTGGATTTTCCGATTAACTAACTGATCACTGCAGGGGAAAACAGGGTTTCCAGTCTATGTTCTATTTTTTTTTTAAGTTAGCTTTTTGAGAACTGAGTCTTGAATGTGAAAGAAAAGACCAGTGGGCATTCTGTACACCAGGTCTTCTTAAAAATCTCCAATGCCTTTCCACCATACTCAGTTGAAATACTGCCTTTGGGCCTGCCACTGTTTACCAACTCCTACGTGAACTGCAAAACCCTGTCTTCCCCCCCCCCCCCCCCCGAATCTCCAACCACTTTCCTTCTCTTCAATACACCCTGGCTCCTGGCCTCCTTCATCGTCCTCAAACATGGCACACCTTTTCCCTTTCCCCTTCCCAGGGATTTATGCTGCCTTTTAAATGTGTGTGTGTTATCTGTTCTTTGCACCCTGTCCCTGGACACTCATCAATCCCACCCTCTGACTACAATGCTGGTTCCAAGAGGCTTACAGACTGCTCCATCGCTAGGATCTAGAAGAGGGTCTGGGGCATAGAACGCAGAAGGAAACTATTGGATGAATCAGGATCGAAGAGAATGTACACCACAAGCTGTTCTACGGCACGACGCCGGAGTGGTCAGTTTCAGAAAGAGACTCACTTCCATCTTCACCGGGAAGTAATCGCCTTAGTCCCACAGGATGCACTAATAGCCAGAGCAGTGGCCCTAAGTCCAGAATACAGCCACTTATCCAGCCACTAATTCCAACGAGCTCACCAAGACAGGCAACGAAAAGATCGTCTTTGGCATGTGAAACGTTAAAAGCCCCAGGAATGCACAGAGCTGTCTACAAGGGGGCGTGCAGAATGTCTTCAGCCCAGAATTGATGGCTTTGTTTTCCAGGGATGAGACAACTTATAAAGAGGGAACATTACTGTGTCTTTAGTCATTTTAAGCTGTTGTTTTCCTTCTCCTCAGAACCTTATTTTTCCTAAAGAGAAAATAACCAATAATGAACAGCTATGATGTGCCAGGTGCTTAATGCCCATTCACTTGAACCTTCCCGTTGGGAAGCAGGTGTGACTGTACCCATTTCATGGGTAAGGAAGTTGAGGCACAGGAACCTGCTCAAGTGAAGAGAACTCTCAGTGGAAAAGATGGAATTAACCTCGAAAAAAGATATCGAGCCACTTCTCCCGAAATTAAAGAGTGGTCCCACATCCTGGGCAGATTTTTAATCTCAAGAGCCCCACCCATTCAGAAGAGTCAGGTCCTTCCTCACAGAGTTTGTCCCTCAGTTTCAGGGGCAAAAATCCCATCTATAGCGCAGGTGAGCCATCCCCAGCCACACGGCTCTGCGAGGCATTAATGGCGGTCAGAGGGAAGGTGGGGACTTACTGGGTTTTGCTCACTGGCGATGCCAGGAAAGCTAATGCACGCTCACGGAACAGAGGCACGAGACAGATGGCCGAACACATACAGCACACACATCTATTTTAAGTCTGTAGGTCGGAGCCAGGAACCAATGAGAGGCCGACGGCTCCAGGGCAGCACAGAGACACGTGCCAACAAATGAGTTTCTGTGATTCATTCATTGATTCAGCGTCTACTACAGAGATGGCAGCCACCAGACGGTGGTGGGGCGAGAAGACGCAGGCGCGAGCGCTGCCAGGGACGCGTCCTGATGGACAAGGATAACAGGGCAGGTAGCACTTACAGTTCCCCAGGCTCGTCCGCTGCACACATTCACCACCACGGGAACCCTCGGAAGCAGGCGCTCCCACGCCTACCCCCAATTTTCAGATGAAGAAGCTGAGTCACCGAGAGGTTGAGGACTTGCCTAGGTCACTGAGCTAATGAGACTCAGAGTGGGTTTCTGGCCACGGTGGTCGACCCAGAGGCGCTGCTCTAATCAGGACACCTTCCGCCTCTGTCCACGACCACCTTCTCTGCCTCTTGCCCCCAACGTGACAGGAGGTGAGAGGTGGACGGCACCTTAAAGGTGACCGAGCGCACTGCCTTTTATGCCTCTCAAATGGCATAACCTTGGCGTTTCCTCCAGGCTCAGTGGGAGACAGCGAGCCAGGGGCCGGGAGCTCGGGCCCTCCACCGCGCTCTCCTCCTCCCGGGCCCTGGGTGCAGGGTCCCACAGAGCCCAGGGAAGGATCACTGCACGTGGCCTTTCCCACCCATCCACTCCCATTTTGCAGATGGCAACACTGAGCCCCAAGGAGCCTTTGAACTAGAATGGAAAGGACCCGCTCCCCACGTGTCAAATGAGGCGGTTGCTCACCTTCTGTTTTCAGAGCCATAGACATGTGGGATAAGGCCTCCTTCCCATCAAAAGCTAACACTGCAATTCCAAGGCACTTCCTGTATCTTTTCTTTGACTTTCCCTTCCTACAATACCGTGAAATAAAAGGGCTGTTGCTCTTATATGCATTTTTCAGATGATGAAACTGAGGCTCACGGAGGTTAAGGGATGAGTCCCCAGTCATTGAGTCAGGACTTGTCCCTCAGTCCCGCCCTCTTTTCTCTGCCACTGGACCCCCTCCATCTGCCAACACCCGCTGTGGCCGCACAGCCCCCTCACCTGCCGTGGCTGTAGCTCTGGGGAGCGTGGTACATGAAAACGTTTCCGCGGGCCCTTCTCGCCCAGAGGCGGGCCATGTCGATCACGGGGCAGGTGATGAAGTAGTCCCTGGGGAAAGGAGGACAGAGGAGGGCCTCGTCACAACTGGTCTGGGCCGAGGCTTCTCCCAGGCACTGGCCCTCGGCCACCAAGCCCCTCGCGCAGGCCTGCAGAGAGCGCATGGGCCAGTCGGTGCTGGTGCCCACGGGAAGCATCTTGGGGTCAGGAGACTCGTAGACAAACATCTTCTCATGGCATCAGTATCACTGAACGATTTGGAGCAAAACATGTTATGATAAAACATCAATACAACAGCCGATGGAGCAGAACGGAAAGCACTACGCGTTTTAAAAGACAGAGCTCAGGGTGCTCCGTGCCCAGGACTCCTTAGACCCGAGGCTCTCGCCGAGATACCTCCCCCCACCACCACCCCCTGGGACATTTGGCAGCGTTTGGGGACTGTTTTAGTGGTCACAGCTGGAGGTGGAAAGGTTTCCACTGGCATCTAGTAGGTCAAGGCCAGGAATGCTGCTAAAATGAACATCCTCTGATACAAAGGACAGCCCTCCCCAGAAAGAACATTCTAGTCCAAATGTCAGCGGTGAGGGGGTGGACATGGTTCACACCGGCTCCCCTTTGGGGTGACGGGAATACATTCCAGAAGCCCGGGCGGGCCCTGTGGGGCAGTGCAGGGCTGGGAGCTGAGGTGGGGGGGGCTGGCCCGGCTAGAGTCGGGCCACTGCAACAGCTGTCCTGGGGCCACCAGGGTTTGAATCCCACTCAGCCCTCCCTGCATCTCCTGGCTCTCCATCGCTCAGCTGAGAAAGGGGCCCACCCTGCATAGATGCTGTAACAACCGAGTCTGACACCCATGAAGTCCCTCAGTGAGGAGGGAACCTCCCCACTGGCCGGTATGTGGGCAGCTCTGGTGTTTTCAGGGAAGGCTCTGAGGGAGGGGCCGTGGTGAGGTTCTGGCAGGGCAGGTGAAGGCAGTGTGCTTCACCCCATGTCCCCCTGGAAAAATGGTGGGTGGGACAGAGATGAGAGCTGATCTACAGAGCATCACACACTGGCCGCGCTGTGGGGAGGCACTGCCAAGGAGACTGGAGGCAGGCAGGCTCACGGAGGCCAGTGCCTGAGTCTGGCTGGGAGAGAAGGAAGGTATGAATTAAGGGAAGACTAGAGTCCGCCTCCACCAGGAAGCCCTCCCTGGTTACCTGTCCTCCCTCAGACCTCAGCTCTTGCCTGGTGCACAGATTGTCCTCAAAGCCAGTGAAAGGCAGCAGGAAGGAGGTTTCTGACCTCTGGCTCTGACGTGTATGGGGCCCGTGTGCCCGCCGCCCTGGCATGTTGCCCACGTGGTTCTCGGGGCAGCCAGGGTTCAGCTTCCATGGCTGGAGTCTTCCCTGCTGGGCTGGGCCCCAGACTCTCTCTCTGTCAGTATTTCATCGGTCCCTGGCAGCCCGTCACCCCGGCTGGGGACCGACCAAATGACGCGAAGGACAGTGCAGCACCAGGTCCCGAACCTCAGTCTCCCTCAGGCCCTGGGCACCCCCTGGCGCCAGGGTGCCGCGGCAGCAACTGAGTGCTCCGGCCTTACCGGGTGGCGTTCTCCAGGGCCCGGGAGAAGGAGGCGTAGTCGTCGGCTGAGTGCTCCAGGGAGTAGTACCACGTGGCGGCGGCCAGCACGCCCGGGTCCGCGTCCTCGCCACCCAGCGAGTTCTGGAGTGCCCGGTAGAAGGCTGTTTTGCTACTGGTCCGGCCTTGACTTTCCTCAAATTGCTGAGAGAGAGAGAGAGAGAGGGGGGGGGGAGTTCCCCAGTCAGATTCTGCAGGTATTGCTCAGAACTGCTCTAGAATTCTCTCTGGGAAGCAGGGGGCCGCGGCATCCAGCCCTCGGGTGCTGGCTCAGATGACCGGGGCTGGAACCCAGCTCCGCTCCTTCCAGCTGTGCGATCGAGAGCAACGGGCTGCCCCCCGTGCCTCCTCCTGCACCCGTGATGGACAGGTGGGGGCCCTCATGCAGGGCGGTGCGAGGACGAAAAGCCAGTGCCCTGGGGCCATCACTGGGTGCCTGGCCCGCAGGGAGTGAGACTCCATCGTCAGCTGACAGTCGCCCCCCGTGCCTCCCCTCCGGGACTGCCCGTGTCTCCTGGGCTGTGGGGGAGCTGCCTGCCGTCGGGCTCACCCACGGCCTCCGTCAGGCGGCAGCATGGCTGCCTGTCCTCTCACAGGGACGCTGTGGCCCGGCCTCGGAAACAGGCTCCCATGCCCGTGGCCCGTGTTCCGGTGGGTGGAGACAGAAAATAAGCAAATAACTGCAGCTCAGCAGGGGACAGGCACAGCGACGAGAAACTGCAGTGTGAGAGCCGCAGGGCAGGGCCATTTGACACAGGACGGTCAGGGGAGACGAATGGCTCTCAGGGGATGTGTGTCCACGTGGAAATACCCTTTCCTTTCTCCTCCCTCCCCCTCCCTCCGTCCCCCTCTCTCCTGCTCCCTCTCCTTCTCCTTTTGTCCCCCTCTTTCTTTCTGCCTCCCTTTCTCATCCCCATGTCCCTCCCGTCTGCACGGGGGAACTTGGGGAGCACCATCCGCCGCCCCCCACCCAGGAACTCAGTGTCCTCATTTCTGAAGAGGAGGCGGCAGAACGTCAGGGGCACAGCCGTGAGTGTGCGGTCCAGGCCCCATGGCCCCCATCTGGTCCTAGGATGTGTGTTTACATATTTCCAGGCTTCTGTGTCCACAGTGGAATGCCCTTATCAGGACGCCCTGGCATGCTTAAGCTGTGTCTGTGGACACCTCCAAGCAGGCTGGGCTGCGATGAGAACAGGGGGAGGGGATGTGATCAGGCAGCAAGCCCCCGGCTGACACTGCCAGCTCCTCCTGGGTGAGCCGCCGAGCCTGGCTCTCCACGCAGCGGCCAGAGCAGTGGGTGGGGGAGTGAGCCCAGGGTGCCCACGGCTGCAGGAGAGATGGGGGATGGGGAGCAGAACGAGGGTGCAGAAGGCTTCACTGTCACTCCAGCTACAACACACATTTCTTAGGAAGAGAGCTGAAGCACAGGTGCCAAATACGAATAGCTATTAATATTAATAATATGAATAATTAATATGAATAATTATTAATATAAATCTCAATAGGGAACACACAGTATTCATTATGTCAGGGACTTTCAATATTTTTTTTTTACCATGATCTATTGCAAGAAAGACATCTATACATACAGAACACACACACACACACACATACACACACCCTGAAATATGCTTCCATAACATCTAATATATACAGAATATATGCACATACACACACACACCCTAAAAAATGCTTCCGTGATAACTAATACATACAGAATACAGACACACTGAAATATGCTTCCATGACATCTAATATATACAGAATATATGCACACACACACCCTAAAAATGCGTCCGTGACAACTAATACATACAAAACACACACACGCTGAAATATGCTTCCATGATATCTAATATGTACAGAATATACACACACGCCTGCACACACACCCTGAAATATGCTTCCCTGAGCTTGCGATGGGTTTCACACCTGAAGGGTACCTGAGCCGCTGGCCAATGTTTTGGAGATGGCTGGAGGGGGGCCCGGGCCCAGGGACCCCATCTCTCTATTCTCAGCAGGGACAGAAGCATAGATGCTGTCCCGGATCTGAGGATGGAGTCAGCAGGAGGGAGTGGCCACCACGTGAGCGCCCGCCTGCCACCCACCAGCTGTGATTACAGGCGAGGTCTGCCTCCTAGACGGGCCTGCTGCCGGCGGGGTTTCGCAAAGGGCAATCCAGAACTGGCACGTCCTCACCGTGTGTTTTTCTTATTATTTTTTTACTTTAAAAAAATGTTTTTATTGCTTTCAGAGAGGGAGGGAGAGGGGGAGAGAGAGAAACATCAATGATGAGGGAGAATCATGGATCAGCTGCCTCCTGCACGCCCCACCCTGGGGATGAAGCCCGCAACCTGGGCATGTGCCCTCAAACCGTGATCTCCTGGTTCATAGGTTGACGCTCAGCTGCTGAGCCACGCCGGCCGGGCCTGACTGTGTGTTCTTAAAGGACTGCCACTCATATGTCCACAGGAAAGCGACAGTCTCATGGAAACATGTAGAGACTCCGGGGGGCTGCAGGGTCGCCTGCAATGCCTGTGGCCCGCCTGACGGGGTGTGACTCTGGCCTTCGAGAGACCCCGGTTTGCGTCCGGCTCTGGTGTGTGGCCTCCGAAGACTCGTTGCCCGTCTATAAATTCGTTCATCGAACGTTCTGTCTGTTCTGGGGGTTGACGTTTGCATCAAATGACTTAGTGATTAGCGTGTGGCTGACGCTCGGGTGACAGTAAGCAGGACTGCCTCTCCCCTCTGGTTAGTCAGTGATTCAAAGCAGAAGCCGTTGTTCTCGTCTCCAGCTTGAGAGACGATGAAAACCTGTTTGCTTTGGGGACTTGTCTTCCATTCACGGCTCCTGCAGCAAATGTCTGCGGAGTGTGGATGGGGCCTTTGGGGTGCAGCGGGGGACAGCGCGGGCTAAGTTCTCTGCCCTTTGGGCCCTTCGAGTCGAGCTGGGGATGGACCACGCCAACACATCTTTGCAGCGGAGAATGTTCGGTGGCGAGAAGGACTAACTAGCCCGTCAGGTGTGGATGGTGAGGGAGAGGGTAGCTAAGTGGCTGGCGTGGCTTCAGGAGAGGCCAGGAGGAGGGTCCTCCAGGCGGTTTGCAGCTGCCGGGACAGAGTGCTGTGTCCATGAGGCAATGGCGCAGAGAGCGTGGCTCCGGAAGCGCAGGGCCCACCTCCTCGCTCTCGCTGGCCCCACAGCCCCCTCTGACCAGCGTTCCTACCCGTCACTCAGCTGCCATGGCCCTCAGCCAGGTCACTCAGGACTGCACCCCATCAGGTCCAGTAGCTGATCGCTGTCCTCATCGCCCTTGGCTCTCAGTGACATCCGGCGCTTGACCGCAGCTTCCTTTTGGAAGATTTCTCCTTGGTTTTGGTGACATGGAATTTCCCTGGCTTCCTTCCAGACCTGTGCCCACAGGCATTCTCTCCTGAACTCCCAACTCATATGCCCGACGGCCAAGCCAGCACACGCCCCAAACCTGGTTATTCCTCACCGATACCTTGTCTCTCACCCCAAGGTAACGTGTGCGCTCACCCCCTGGGCCTCACAGCAGTGTAATCTGGCATCTATTCCCTCTGTCACTCCTCCAGCATCAGTTTTCCACGGAGCTGCCAGAACGCTCTTATTTAAAAAGATAAATCAATACAATCACTTCCTGGCTTACAACATTCCAACTTGGGCCCACTGCAACTAAAGTAAAATCGCTTTTCTAATGGCTGATGATACGCATCCAACATGTCCCTCTGACACGTCCGATGTCCTCTCCCACCACTGCCTCCATTGTCCTGGGTTTCCAACTCTTGGCTTCTTCTGTGCCCCAGGCAATCCCTGCCCCAGGGCCTTTGCACTGGCTCTTCACACAGCTGGCCCCATAGCTGCCCCTCCTCATCATGCAGGCCTCAGAGAGCACACTCACCACCCTGGCTTCCCTGACAAAGGACTTTCCTCCCTTGCATCACTTCCTCGCCCGTGACCGGTTCGTTTTCTTCAGAGCACTTTTCCGAGACCTGAAACCATCCGTGTATTTGCTTATACAGCACTGTTCTCTCCCTGGGACACCAATTCTGCAAGTCAGGAGCTTTATCTATTGGGGAACGAACTCCCCCCAGAGCCCCTGCATGAATGTACGTGGGATGCTTGCATGACTTAGTATGTGGGTGACTCCTGTCCCTGCCACTTGCTGTGGGTGTTGAGGGACAGGCCCCCTTCGCCATCAGCGACAGTCGGCCTGTGCCTGGGGACCCCCACAACTTCAGGGCCCCATGAAATTATCTTCCTTTTCATTTCTTTTAAAATCAGCACTAAATGAATGAAGAAGGACTAGAATAAAGAATGCAGCCTGTGTTTTCCATAAAAAAGAAGGACCTCTTACCCTTTGGGGCAGCATGGAGGGACCTGGAAAGTATCATGCTATGCAAAAGAAGCCAGAGAAAGACAAGTGTCACACGATCTCACCCATATGTGGAATCTAATGAACAAAATAAATGGATGAACAAAATAGATCCAGAGACATAGAAGCATGGAACAGACTGTGGGATCTCAGCGGGAAGGCGGGGGTGGGGGCGTGAGTGGAGAGTGATTGACTGGGGAACTTATATGCATATATGCATAAGCCAGAGACACAGACAATAGGGTGGTGAAGGCCTGGGGAGGGGCTGGTGCGGGGAGGAGGGGGTCAATGGGGAAAAACACCAAAGGGGACATCTGTGATACTTTTAACTGAAGATAAATAAAAATAAAAAAGAACCCATCCTGGCTCACGGTCATCTTCCACCAGCGCCCAGTGGAGAGCATGGCTGAGTGAATAGTGGATGTAGCCACGGCCCTCGTCAAGGCAGTGAATGAACACAAGTACTGACCCCAGGGCCATGGGCTCATTAGAGGAGGGAGCGTGTGGAGGGCCATCTCTGCGGGCTGGGCCGCAGGTATGCGGTGGGTGTGCTCCGAGAGCCCAGACCCAGGGGCCGGGCAGGGTTGCCCAAGTGCTGGGCACTGTCTCCAGGGCCTGGCGCCCTCTCAGGCCGCGTGGGAATGCCCACGTGAAGGATAAGGACCTGCGGTTCTGATTAAGCAGCTTGCCTGCACCATTTGGCTGCAGGCAGGAACTTAGACCCATGTTCTGATTGCAGGTCCTGGGCTGGGTCAGATTCTGGCCCTGCCCCCCACTCCCTGATTGAGGGGTTCTGCACGTCAGCGCCTCTTTTCAGGACACCTGTGTGCTCCCTGGGCTTCTGCCTGCTCGGCCGCGAGGATTTGTCACTGAGGCTGGATTCTCCCGTGCCGGGGCCGGTGCCAGCATCGCATGCTGCCAGGTGCTGCTTTCCAACCCTCAGAGTGCAGACGGCCCTCCCCTGCTCCTCCCTCTGCCTCTCCCCCCGCCCCCCTCCTCTCCCACGTCCCCTCTCCATCTGCTCCTGGACCAGGCCAACTCCAGGCCAAGCTCTGGGCGAGGCAGCCGTGGCTGTGCTCCGTTTGGAATTTTTCTTGCCTTCCTTGAAGATGCTGTGCTCGGAGGGGGAGGCGACACATCGAGTCTTGGAACAAATGTGCTTCTGCTCATGCAAATGAATGGCCTAGCAGCGTAGGCAGACGTCAGTGTCACCGTCAGGGAGGGGGAGAGAGAGAGAGGCGACTGATGAAGACTCCAACAGAGAGCTGCCACTTCAGAAAACACGCTCGCGCGCCCAGGACGGAGCCTGCCAGCGTCTCTCGGCGGCCCTGATGCTCACGGTACGTGTTCAGGTGGCAGGTGGCATAGGACTTCTTGCGGGGGTCGCAGCCGGGAGGGATAGCAGGTGAGGGAGGGTCCTGAGGGGCTTGACGGACACCCTCCTCACCCTCCCTCTTTGGTCTTAGGAGTTCAGCGAATCCCTGCTGAGGGGACCAGTGGGTCCCAGGGCTGCACTAGGGGCGGGAGCTCCTGCCCCTCTTGAGACTTCCCTCTGGAATCTGGACCGTGTGTGTGTGTGTGTGTGTGTGTGTGTTGCGGGGGGGAGTGTCTGCCACTTTTGGGAAAATCGGTTCTCTGGTCAGGGGAGGTGACTCAGTGATCGGATGTTCTGTGCATGCCTCTTGCTTTCTCTGGGTAATTCTCTGGATCAGGGACAATCGTTTTGAACACTAATCATAATAGCACAGTTAAAGAACTAAGTGAGCCTGGCTGGTGTGGCTCAGCTGGTTGGGCATGGGCCCAGCACCAAGAAGTCACCTGTTTGATTCCCAGTCAGGGCACATGCCCAGGTGGCAGGCTCAAATCCCAGTAGGGGGCATGCACGAGGCAGCCAACCGATGTTTCTCTCTCTCTCTCCCTTCCTTTCTCTCTAAAAAACCATAAAAATAATAAAAACCTATTTTAAGTGCAAAAAACTAGTACTTATTGAGCGCGTCCTATTTGCCAGACGCTGGTGCATATCTGAATCCTCTCAATATTGAGGGTGTCCACTGGTCATCTCCCCATTTTACAGATCGGGAAACTGAGGCTCAGGCTCGAAGGGAACTCAGATGCTACTGATTCCAATCCAAGGACACTCTCCCCACTCTGCTGACAGACAGCAGGGGGACAAGGTCCTGGAGGACTCCTCATCACCGTCCCTCGGGCTGGCAGGGCCCCCGTGGGTGCAGTGACCCTCTCCCACCACCATCCTCACAGTCCTACAGTCGGTGTCACACCCCCAGACAGTGTGTAAGGAACTATATCATAGAGACTCCTTTCCCCATGTTCTGTCTCTCCCCTGACTGTGAGCTCCTTGTGGACAGATGCATTTGTATTAACACCCGAACTCTGAGCCCTCGGTCTGGCAGAGTAAGTGGCCTCACTGAGTGTTGGGTGACAGGCAAACGGGCCTGCGTGCTGGAAACTAGCCTTGATGCCCGTTCCAGCAGATGTGTGGCTCTCTGCAGTGCTGAATGGTTTGGCTGTGTCTCTCCACGGATTATCCTTCCACATAATTCACGTAAAGATAAACTCCCGTCTTTATACACAAGGGCGGGTGGCTGTTTTTAACATGTGAATGCCGCCTTCATTTCACATTGCTCTACCTTCTCATTTTTATTGATTTCAGAGAGGAAGGGAGTGGGGGAGAGAGAGAGAGAGAAACGTCAATGATGCGAGAGAATCACTGATCGGCTGCCTCCTGCACACCCTACACTGGGGATCCAGCCCACAACCAGGGCACATATCCTTGATCAGAATTGAACTCAGCACCCTTCGGTCTGCAGGCCGACGCTCTATCCACTGAGCCACACAGCTGGAGCTGCATTCTCAGTCCTTGTTCCCGTTGAACACCGCGTCGCAGACCTTCCTCGGGCCAGCGGGAGGGAGGCAGCTCCTCTCTCTGTTCCCATTAAGCTCTCCTGGTTCGCAGGCACCTTCGTTTATGCAGCCATCGCTCTGCCGATGGACATTTGGGCTTTGCCGCAGTAACTCCCCGCGATAAGTGCCCCGTGTGTGTCTCCCGTCCATGCACCGGCTTCTTCGCTGAAGGTCGATGCCCCGGCCGAGGCAGCACCCGAGGGAACAGGACAGTGCGAGGGGACACGAGATCCTGTTTGCATGCATGGTTTTGTGGTTGTTGCTCATTCCAGTTCTGCGGCCTTATATTCCCACGAGCCAAGCAGACGGGCCCCGAGGTCAGTGTGTGTGTCCTCACTGTGTGCCAGGCACTGGGGTCGCCATCCCAGGGGTGACAGCCTAAGGGCCTGCCCGGAGCAGTGACCAGGAGGGCGGGGTGGGCCAGAGGGCGGGTTGGGCATCTTGCAGGCTGAGCCGCATCCTCGTGAGGGGAGCGGAGGCCTGGCCGGAGCGGGAAGTGTGTTCCGGCTGATAAATGAGCTCAGCTTTCCCCCTCTGCTGGGTCGACAATGAGCCACGTGAAGCCCCTTCCCCAGGCGCCAGGCACCCGCTCCCCTGGGTTTAAAAACACTGGCTTGGAAGGCTGCTTTTGGGGGTTCCCTGCCAGGACGGGGGAACAGCGCCCCTTTGTCATTCAGCTGCCTCTCCTCTCCCACTCTCTGCGGGACGAGCACCCTTCATAGCACAGGGGGTCCGCAGGCTGGGGCCCGGAGCGTTGGCTGTGTGTGTGTGCTGCTCGCAGTTCTGCACCTGTCTTGTTTCTGAACCCCAACCCTGTGACCACCCCCACACTCCTTACAGAGCCTTTACAGAGCAGTTAGTCAGCGATTGTTTTGTAAATGCGTGAGCAGGTTGATGATTCTCTCTTTCTCTCTCTCTTTTGTGAATCCTCACCCAAGGATATTTTTTCCATTGATTTTTAGACAGAGCGGGGGTGTGTGGTGGGGGGGGGAAGAAACATTGATGTGAGAGAGGCACATGGATTGGTTGCCTCCTGCAGGCACCCCGACTCGAGCCTGCAACTGAGGTCCATGCCCTTGACCAGAATCGAACCCAGACCCTTCAGTCCGCAGGCCAACACTATCCACTGAGCCAAACTGGCCAGGGCTGGTCAGTGACTCTTGATCAAGGTCAGACTCTGAGGACCAGAGCCAGGGCCACACCCCACAGGGCCCTCTGAGCGCCCCTCTGCCCCCTCCCCCCGCCACCCTGCCTACCTTCACGGCCTTCGCCCGGCGGATGAGCCCGTCGTCCTGCGAACTCCCGAGAAGCAGGTCCACCGTGGCCCGCGGCGCCCTCTGCAGCGCTCTGGCCGGAGCCTCTCGCAGGGACTGGCCGTCCAGCACGGGGCCCCAGGAGTGGAAGGGGCCGCTCACAGCCAGGAGCTGCGTGGGTGCAGAGGAATGGCGCCGTTTAGAGGGACTTCACTCTTTTTAAAGGACACGGGGCTGGAACAACCAGCAGTGTCGCCTCATGATGGGCACCATGATGGGCACGATGCCGGCGGACTGTGTGCGTCTTTCCCGGGAAATCAGAGTAAATTGCCAGGGGCAGGTGGCTGGAAGGTGGTCAGGCCCTGAGCAGTGACTGGTCCAGGGGAGCTCCCAGAGCCCCCTGCTGAGGCGATCACGCCCAGGAGGACGGGGGAAGCCTGTGCCCAGGTGTGAGCCAGGCAGAGGAGAGAGTGATGGAGGCAGGGGCGGTGGCCCGGGGCGGGAGGTCACAGGGAAATGGATCAGCCTTGACCACTCTCCAGTGCCGCGGTCGCCAACCTTTTGGACCTCACGGACCACTCGTGGCCTGCGGAACACTGGCTGGCGACCCCGGCTCCAGTGCGCTCCCATCGGGGAGCTGACGCTCAGCCCCAGGCGGTTCCTAGTCCAGGGGGATTGCCGAAGGGGCCAGGCCACCAGCTCAGATGACAGCAGTGGTCCCTGCTGGCGCTGCCTTCACTCACGTCAGAGCCAGCGAGAGACAGGGGCCGGGTCCTTGCAGGCAGGAGAAGGGGGCACCCAGCTGCCTGTCTAAGGCGCAGGGGCAGGGCCCAGCTCCGCAGCAGCAGCACCGCGACCCTCAGCATGGTCCCCGCCCAGGCGAGACCCTCACACACGTCACCTCACGGCTGTCTCCTACCCTCCAAAGCCACGAGCTGCTGCCCTCAGCACCCACGCGTGGCCCCCCACACCCTCCGTGCGCAGCGCTGGGGGCGGGAGCGTGTGGCCTCGGGCGGGCCAGGCCTCCTTCCCAGGCCCGGTTTTCCATTCGGACAATGTCCCTTCCCAACTGGCACACGCGTGCCCACCTTGGTCTGGGCATCGTTGAGGGCATCGGCGGGCTTCTGGCGGAGGCAGGACGTCACTTCCTGGATGGGCGAGGCGGGGCAGCCGACCTCCTGTGCCAAGGCAGCTGCCTGCTGCTGTGCCCGCTCCGGGCTGATGACGGCGGCGGGGGAGAGCGCGGAGCCACCCTGGGGAGAGAGCAGACACGAGGTTGAGGGTCTCCATCCCTCCCTCCACGTGGAGGCCAGGACCCTGCCCGGAGGTGCCACAGGCATCCGGGAGGTCAGGACGGATCCGTACGCTATCCACATGCTGTGTGGTCCCGAGCGGATGTCTCCCCCGCCTCAGTTTCCTCATTGGGAGGTGAGCACGCTGGACGGGGTAGCCCTCCGTCTCTGCTATCAACTAAGGTTGCCCGTGGAGGCAAAGCGCTGATGGTGGCTGAATAAGGACAAGATCCGAACTGGGGGGAGGAGTCTGCAACAGGGGCTCCATGTCCCACCCCGCCTCCTGGGGCTCCTTGACCAGCAAGCCCTCCGGCTCAGTGAAGGTGGACGTGGGTTTAAACTGGATGCCCGCCCAGGAGACCGTGGGAAAGCAGTCTCTGTGAGAGAACCGGCCAACCACGGCAAGTCTCCTCTCTAAGAACAGAGGTGGTGGGAGCCGGGCTTCAGGAGGAAATCAAAGCACAGAGAGGTGGGCGACTTTGTCAGGGTCACAGGGCAGAGGCAGGACCTGAACGGGGTGGCGGCTCCAAGGCCAAGCCTTCCATGCACACACGGTCGGTTCTGGATGCGAGGGGGCGGCACTGTGCTCACTGTTAGGTCTAGTTCGCCGTCAGATCCAAGGGGGACCTTGTGGCCAGAGTCAGAGGCGAGGTCAGGCCATCGGACCCCAAGCTGAGGGAGCAGGACACATGGGGGTGGACCCTGACGTGGCCACTCCGGGTTCCAGAGCTCTGAGCTGCCCAGACCTGGCCTGGCAGCCTGGTCTACAGACTCCAGACGGGCTGGGCCCCCCACACAGTGTCCTGTCTTCAACCCGTTCTGATAAGCGGGGCTCCTGTCGCCACGAGGTATGCGCAGCTGCTGTGCTGGGGCCTGCAGTGGGGGCTCCCTCTGAGCCCGGCATCTGTGAGTGAGGACGATTGTGGGTTCATGGTGGGAGCCAGCGGCAATGGACACAAACGCCCAGCCAGCCCAGGGCCGGTAGGTGAACGGAGGTGCCCACAGACGGGGGCTGAATGATTGCCCCCGGGTTCACTTTCCACAAGCAAGGGCCGGCTTTTCTGATCATCACTGTGTGTGCTCTGACTCAAGAGAACACACACACACACACTCACACTCACACTCATACACGCACGCACATGCACACACAGTGCGTGCACACATATGCACACACACGCATGCACACACATGTGCGTGGGCATGTGCTTAAAGTAGTCCAGGTCAAAGCCCCACATTCTAAACGGTGGGGCGCCGAGCAGGAGGGCTGCGGGTGGTGGCCGGGGGAGGGGCCCTCTGGTGTTTGCTACGCGGTCCCAGCTATAAAAAGCCAAAGTTCCTGATGTGTGAGGAAGTGGTTAGAGGCGGGGGCTTGAGGACACTGCATGGCGGCCCAGAGAACTTTCCTTGCCAAGCATTTTGTTTCCATTGATCTTTCTGTACGAAACTTCTCTCTTCATGGGAAATCGGTGGTTAACGAGCCAACAGCGGGATCGGCCTCCACTTGAAAGCACTTGGGTGGAGGCAGGGAGCTGGGGGAGGGGTGCTGGGTGGGGCCCTGCCTAGAGCAGGGGCTCTGGGGGCAGAAGGACCAGGTTCCAGCCACAGCCCTGTTCCCCGCGGATGAGGGGAACCTGGGCGGGGGCTCAGGGCTGGCATCCAGGGGCCTCATCTCCTCTTCTGGAGTGGGAGTGACAACCATGCTTCACAGCTGCCCTGAGGGTGCAGGGAAGGAGGGGTGTCCTCAGCCCAGGGGTGGGATGGGGTGGGGAGGAGTTGGTGTTGCTGTTGTGCCCTGAGGCTCATGGGACTCTGTGGGGTTCAGGGAAGCGGGGTCCTGTCACCCTGCCCAGTCACGCCAGCCACCCTGGGCCCTGGGCCCTGGGCCGGTACTTTATCTAAATCTGACCAAGCTATTCCGTGGCAATGAGTTTCCGGTTGTTTTGTGTGTGTTTTGAACTTTAAAAATAGTGCAGGGCGAGACCACAATTGCTGAGCACAGCTTTTTCAACCGGAGCCTCAGCACATGCAAGGTGCCTTGACCTCAGTGAGGTCCTGCACACACAGACACACACAGCCACACACATGCAGTCATAGTCACACAGTCACACACACACACACACACGCAGTCACAGACTCACACAGACATACACACGGTCACAGACAGAAGCACACACTCACACAGATGCACATCAGAAACTTACACAGAGACACACATACTCAGACACACAGAGTCACAGACAGACACACTCACACGGATACACACTCAGAACATACAATTATAGACTGGAACACACCAGTCACGGGAACACACACACACACACACACACATACACTCTTAGATTTTCTTGAAACAGACACCTCAGAGTTTGCCAGGGGGAGCCACTCACAGGCCTTCCATGGAGAAGTCACTGAGCACAACCCGGATGGGGCAGTTTCTGTGACAAATGTCCAGGCGGGGCCCGGGCCCTTCCTACCAGTGAGCCTGCAGGCCCAGTGCTGAGGCGGGGGTGAGCCTGTCTCTTTTCCTAACAGCCCGTGGTGAGTGTCACCCGGCTGACACCTGTGAACGTGCTGGCTGCTGCCTGTGCCAGCGTGCAATCTGGTGTTGCGGCTGCGAGGAGGGAGGCGCGGGCAGGAGCGCCTGCTGGTCGTGGCGGGTGGCAGACGGGCATGCAGACCCCAGCTCCGACTCGTAGCTGTTCTGTGGGCACTTCCTTCATCTGTCAGGCGCATGACGATGCTGACAGCTTCGCCAAGGCCGCAGTCGTGAGGGAAGGAGAGGATTCTCAGGGTACACTGTGGTGCGTTCCGGGTGCAAGGGTTCAGGGGGGCAGCCCTTGTTCCTCATGTTACGATGCTTCAGGCAGCACCACGATGCACATCTTCACAGGCAAATCTGCTCACATAGTCACGACCCTTTCCTAGCGGGCCACAGAGTCGCTGGGACACAAGGGATGCTTTTCCCCCGACACGTGGAAATGTATGGCGTGATCTTCCCCCATAACATTTCCATGTTTCCCAGTGAAGATATGCACGTGGAAATCTTTCTTGGAGGAGCGTACGTCTGTATTATTTAGGTGGCAGTTTAAGCTCTGATGCTTGGCCTCTCCGGCGACCTGTTTGAAAGTGGTCTCACGGAGATATAACTCACGTATCCCGCTGTTCGCTCACTCAAAGCCCACACGCCGATGCCTGTCAGTTATGGGCACAGAGCCCTGTCAGCATCACCACGATCTAATTTTAGAACGTTTTTATCATCCACAAAGCAGCCACGTGCCCATTAGCTGGCACTCCCCGCCCCAGGCCATCACGGATCTACTTCCTGCCTCTGCAGAGTTGCCTGTTCTGAAATTTCATGTAAATGGAGCCCCAGTCGGAGGCCTCCTGGGCCCGCTCCTTCACTTCCCCCAGTGATGGCGCACGCGGCACTCCGCTCCCTTCACAATTAAATGCCATCCCATAGCTCCACGTACAACATCGTATCTACTCCTCGGAGGCTGGGCGTCGGCGGTTTCCCCTTTTTGGTGATTATAAACGATGCTTGATGAACAGCCTGGTCCATTGTGTGCGGGGAGGGTGGGGGCGGGGGAATGTTTTCATTTCTCTTGGTTGGATATCTAGGAGTGGAATCGCCGGGTCAGAGGGTAACTCTGTGTCCCACCATTTGAGAAGCTGCCAGAATGTTTTCTAAAGCAGCGGCACCCTGTCATGTACCCTCGGGCGGTGCCTGCCCATTCCAAGCTCTCCACACCCCCACCCACACAATAGCAGCGTGTGCATCCCTGTCACAGCCCCCCTGCAACGCACATCTCGGCTCTTGGGGGGCAGGGAGCGGAGCCTTGCCGTGAGTGGGACGTGCCTCTTCTAATGTCGGACGGTCTGAGCTTTCCTGTGCCCACGGCCTGTGCCCACGGCCCCGTGTCCATCTGCCCTGGAGAAATGTCTGTTTGGGTCCTTGGCCCGAGGCTAAGCTGGGTTGTTTGTCTTTTTGTGATGGAGTGGTGAGTGTTCTTTATATAATTTGGGTGCTCGTCCCTTCTCAGACGCGACCTGTGAACACTCGCTCCCAGTCCATGTCTCCTCACTCTCCTGATGGTGGTATCTTTAGTGGCACAATATGACACCGTGAAGGTATGGCGCGGCTGGCAGGGTACATGGTGAGCTAGGGTCTGGGTTTCAGAATCAGACCAGCCCAGGTGGGACGTCTGAGTCCACAAACATCTTTACCACCTTTGTCGGCCTCCGTGTTCTCCACCCACAGAGCAAAGGGAGGGAACCGGCCCTTCTCGAAGATGCCAGCCCATCAGCCCCTCCAGTGCGCCCCTGCCCATCTCTTTAACATTTAACGTTAACGACAAGCAAAGCGAGAGAGACAGGATGAGGGACTGCTTACCCGCAGGGCCTGGAGTCCACCTGCATCCTAAATGCACGTGTTTTTAAACCTTCCTTTCCCCTCCCTCCAGCCGCCTGCAGGAAGGGTGTACCTCGGTGTGTTTTTCTTTACAGACTTGCACACCCTTTCTCCCCGCCCCCCCCCACACTGTCTCCTAGAAGGCAGGTACCAGCAGGTCAAGGGGATCCCGTGATCTCACCCTCTGCACAGTGACCCCACCTGTGTGCTCAGGGAGCCTCTGACCGGGGGCCCTTTCATGGAAGAGTGACAGCCTCAGAGAAGCTCCGTGCCTGCCCCGTCACCCAGCCCAGCCTCCCCGAGCCGGAGGGGACCGGTGGCCATGGCCCTCTGCACTCACCCTCCCTCCCACGGACACTTCGGTCAGCATGGCTCTCCACGTGGCTTGGCCACACACTGGCCCCGTTAGCTGTGGGCATGACTGCGGGGAGCCCTCCAGGGCATCCCCAGGCACGGATGGGAGAAAGGAGAGGAGCTGGCGTGTGCCCTGCAGGGCCTCGCAGCCCTGACCAAATGCCTGTTCCCAGCTGTCACCGACGCTGCCGCCAGTCGCCTCCGTCACCCTGGCTGTCAGGAACCATTGAAGGACTTGGCGTCCGAAAAGCACTGCCTTCCCAGGCGGAGGGGCCGCCCTTCACAGGCAACTCTGAGTGATGGCCTGGGAGATGGCTGCCCCGTTTCGCAGGGAATTTAAATGCAGGCTCCTGAGCTGTTCCCCCCGCTGCCAACAAGCAGTCACACACACACACCCTGGGTATGCGCTGCCTTTTAGAAACAGTCCACGATCATGACCTGTAGGTGCCCCGATGTTTCTGTTACTTACTCCTGTAGCTTAACTATTGACCCAATGAGAAGTCGGGCCTGAGGCCGCCGTGGACACCTCGCTGGGCTCCTGAGGGCAGCCTGTCTCTCCGCCAGTTGCTCTGAGCCCTGGCCTCTGGAATCTGCGTCCTCAGGCCTGAGCCTCCCCCTCCCCCTCGGGCTTGGGGACTTGGGGACGGGGAGCCTGGGGATGGGGGAGCCCATCCCCCCAACCCACACACACTCACTCGACTTCCTGTGTTCAGATGGGCTCAGCATTTTCCTCTGTGGCGGCCACTTCTTTATGAGCTGCAGCTGGTGCCGGTCTGAGCCCCACCCCCTGTAAGGAGGACCTCCCAACAGCCCTGGGCCCACAATCCAAGCAGACCCCCTCCCCAGGGCCTCCGTATGGACATTCCCAGGGGACCCCCATGGAGGAGCCCATGTCCCCAGAACTAAACGGACGCATGCTGAGTCCCCGCCCACCTTGGCTCCCAGAACCCATTCACATCGTTCTAACATTTCCCCTTCAGATGTGTCAGCTAAACACAGTGTGGATGATCACACTTGTAGGAAAAATGGCCAGGACACGAGCTTCGGGATTAGATTCAGTGTATCCTGTGCTGACAACTGGGCAAGTGGCCTTGCTCTCAGGCCTCCGTGTCCCCATCTGTAAAGTGGGTATATAATGCTGTCTCAGGCTGTGGCATGAAGAGCCTGGGCCGCAGGGCCCTGCGGCCGGGGTCAAGTCCAGCACTTCCTCTTACCTGTGGCATGTCCTTAGGAAAGTGATTACAGTTCTCCCTGCCTCAGTCTCCTCCGTGTTCAATGAGGGAGGGAAGAACATGCACTGAGATGAATTGATGAGATCACGAGGACAGAGCTATACCCGTTAGCTTTCCAATCAGCAAGAGCAATCATTAACGTCATAACTGGTATGTCACAGGGTCCTTGCAAAAACCAGATGAAATAACAGACTTGAAAAATATACCCTCAGAGCACTACACGGGGTCGGTTATTATTGTCCATAATGTTATTACGACTCAAACCAACCTGAAACGCAGGGATGCGTTCTCCCATCTAAGGATGAAGCTGGGGGTGACATTTTGTTTTGGCCGAGAATTTTCAAAGCAGCTGAGGAGCTGGCCCGTCCTCTCCCATCCCTCCCCCACAGCCTGAGCACTTGGGTGTAACTAGCTGTGGCTCAGCAGGTAAAGAAATAAACCCTGGCTGACAACGCCACACCCCTCCCAGCGCTGGTACGTGGATGGCACCCTTTTAAACTTCACTAAGGCTGATGTTGAGCGTGGTCTTATTTTTGTTGTTTCCTAAAATATTATTTTTTCTTGATTTCAGAGAGGAAGGGAGAGGGACAGAGAAATAGAAACACCAATGAGGAGAGAGAATCATTGCTCAGCTGCCTCCTGCTCACCCCATACTGGGAACTGAGACCGAAAACCTGGGCATATGCCCCGACCGGGACTCGAACCACGACCTCCTGGTTCATGGGGCGACATTCAACCACTGAGTCATGCCAGCGGGGCGAGCGTGGCCTTCTTTAAATGACGACAACAGATTCATGTCCAAAGTAAAAAGGCCTGTCCCCCAGAAGTACTTGGGCACCAACGGGGAGCTGCGCTGTGCCAAATCACATGTCCCATCTCAGCCCTCACCTCCCTTCGTGCTGTGTGGCTCAGGCCGCGGTGACGGGCAGGTGCCACCGCTACTGCTTTTGTGAGATGAGCATACAGGGCAGAGCAGTGTCCAGGCCTGGCTGCGGTCACGGGGGAAGCTCATCGCTCAGCGCAGAGGCCTGATCTCTCTCTGGCCCGCGGCTGTGTCACTCTCCCGGGGACAGCCGAGCCTGCGCTGTTGGGGGCTGCTGGGGACCAGGGATAACCCAGCACCTCCTTGACGCCCTCAGCCTGCCAGGTGGGCGGGGAGCCACAGGGCGGGAGGGCCTTCAGGAAGTTTGTCATCTACAGGCTTTTTTGTTCTTCCTTTTCATTTTATTCTATTTATTTATTTTTATATGTTTTTATTGATTTCAGAGAGGAAGGGAAAGGGGGGGAGAGAGAGAAACCTCAACGATGAGAGAGAGTCACCTATTGGCTGCCTCCTGCATGCCCCACACTGGGGATCTAGCCTACAACCCTGGCCTGTGCCCTTGATCCTTCAGTCCACAGGCCGCTGCTCTGTCCACGGAGCCAAACCAGCCCTGCTCCCTCCGTGTCTCCCTCCCTGCCACCTCTCCTGCCTTTGAATCTGCGATGGCTGCTCTGGCCCTGGAAGGCACTAGCGCTCCTGTCAGTCATCGAGGAAATAGGCAGCCCCCGCTCCCGGAGCTTCAGTTATTGGAACTCAGAGCACAGAGGTGGGGAAGGAGGTCAGGAGAGCCCTGCCATGGGGCGTGGTGCCACCCAGAGCCCCCGGCTCGGGGTCTCCTTGGTCACGGGCACCATGCAGAGGTCACGAGGCTCTGTGCCCTTCCCCAAGACAGACTGTGTGTGCGCCTCAGGAAAGATGAGGCAGGTGTTTCCCGACTCCCTCTGAGCATCATTCAGAAGCGCTGCCTGTCTCCTCCTCCATGGTCTCCCAAATGGGGCACCCGTGGCAATCCACCAGGGCATGGGGAGAAAATGCTGGAATGTGTACTTGTGAGTGTGGAGCCGTCTCATTCTTTACAAACGTTTTGACAGCCTGCCCAGCCTGGCTCAGTGCTGAGCATTGACCTCTGAACCAGGAGGACACGGTTCCATTCCCAAGCCCGGGTTGTGGGCTTGATCCCCAGTGTGGGGCATGCAGGAGGCAGCTGATCAATGATTCTCTCTCATCATTGATGTTTCTCTCTCTCTCTCTCCCTCTCCCATCCTCTCTGAAATCAATAAAAATATGTTTTAAAAAACATTTTTACATTTAGAATGTCCATATTAGTAGGACAACCTGTGCATGTAATTAGTGACAATGGGCATATGCAAAGCTTGTTATTGTCGGGTATAGCACCAAGCAGCTGGGGTGTTACCTCAGCAGCAGGAGGAGGCCCCTTTCCCCATAGGCTGGAGAGAAGAGAGTTGAGCTAGGATGACACCCCGGCCCCCCGCGTCTGCTCTGCTGCTGGGCATCAAAGGGACCAGCAAACTCCGTGCCTCTGGGACAGTGGCAGGCCGCTCTGGCAGCCCTTCCCACCTCCCCACCAGGGCCACAGGCCACTGGACAACTAGAGAACCTCGTCTGTAGGCAGAGGGCAAGCCTGGGAGGTTGGCCCCACCTTTTGCAGAGTTAAGGGCCCGCCACCAGACCCTGGTGCGGTGCCATGAAAGTACCAGAGCCCGAGGGGACCCCAGCAGGACCCTCGCTCCTGGTTCTGGCACATTCTAAATGAGGGGAAGGCCGTTCAGGTCCGTGGAACAGCGGAGAGAACCCAGAGGTAAACCCAGCAGCGCCTTCCCAGGCACTAGGAGGAAGTGGAAGGTCAGCGGGAAGGTCAATGGAAAGGCCGGGCTGGGCAGCAAGGACCCGCTGAGGAATCCAGGCAAAATGCCAAGGACGGACCGAGACAGGACCAAGACAGGACCGGCCTGAGGAGTCAGCTCACCAGCCTGTCCCGGTGCATTTGAGAGGAGGCCACGAGGGGCAAGATAAGAGATGATTGTGGATCACTTCCAACTCCAGACAAGATGCAATGGAAATCACCCCAAAAAACAACAACGGAAACAAACACACAAAAAACAACGAGAAGGCGCAAACTGATGTCCGGGCCAACACTGCCAAGCGTCTAGCCTGGACTTAGACTCTGCTCAAGTTCAAGGTTGAGCTGGACATCATCCTTCCCTCCTGATGTGGGGCCACGGCAACTCTGAGAGCCATTTCCTTCGGCTCCCTCCTCACTGGACCTCCCACGACGCTGCCCTGACACGCGGGTCACCCCTGGCCCTGCCCACAGAGCTCTGACGACAGGACACGTCTCCCAGTCACCCTTGTGCTCCCAGAGCTTGGCCTCCTGCTGGCCTGAGGCTTCCCTTTTCCGAACACAAGATTCATTTAAATAAAAGAATGCCTCATTCAAATGAAAGATCGCCGAGTCAGTTGTAGGGAAGGCAAGAGCGTGCACATGAGTGCACGGAGAGGAAGCTAGGAAGCGTGTTGCCAAGTGGCAGAGCTGCGATGGGCCCTGCTTAGCCCTTCCCCAGCCCCGGGAGGTCCGCCGACCCCTCCAGCGCTCAGGAAGCTGAGCAGCCCGGTGGCCTCCCTGGTGGAGACAGTGAGTGGGTAGGTTGAGCAAGAGGACAGCTCTAGTGCATCAACAAGTTTGTGCAACTCCCCCGGCCGCGATGGACAGTGGAAACGAAGCTTCTACTTCTCCTCCTGAGAACATTCGGTGCTGAGCGGCCTCTCAAAGACACGCAAAGGCCCCGGAGACATAAACATGGAGGTTCCAGTCCAGCCGGAGACCTGGGCTCAGCCACACGGACCCCCTTCCCCAGCTTCTGACGTGGTTCCCTAACTACGGACCAACTCCTGTGTCTGAAGAAACAGTGGGGCCTGATGGCTCCCCAGGGAGCTTCGTGGTCAGCCGCTCACCTTTCCCAGGGAAAGGCCAGTAGTCACAAAGCGTGGGCTCTTGTTTAGGAGGCAGACCCCTCGCCTCCATTCACCCACTCACTCAGTCATCACCCATTCGGTGGCTAATTATGGATCTCCTTGGGGCAAGGCTCGGTGCTAGGCTCAGGGTCATGCATGAGACGTGTCCCTGTCCCCCCAAGTTTATGCTCCGCTTTGAAAGGAAAGTGGGCGGCGTCCATACCCAGCGCCCCCGCTCCCCGCTCTGTGCCTTGCAGCACGCTAGCTGGTCTGTACACATTGCCCTGTGCCCCTC